>DWSZ010000010.1:0-11166 GCA_018237265.1 Emesis lacrines
GCCAAACGAACCGTTACAGTGATCCAGGGAGCAGAAGGCCGTTTTAATTTTACCAGCTTGTTTGGTGCACGCTTATTATAAAATTTGAAAATATCTGAGTTCAAAAAATCTATTTTATCATCAATGTTAGTCGATTCAAAGATATTAATAAAGTCAATACATGCGGCATCGCTCAGTAAGGAGTCCCAATTGATTTTATTAAAATTCCGCATCATAACAGTTACAGGGACTCGCTTGGGTGGTTTAATTCGGTACAATACAAATATCAAGTCATGCAACAAAAAACCAGGAGCAATAACATTGCCATATTAAATGGCGCGATTGAGAGAGGATTAAAAATTATTAATTTATAAAATTTAAGTTTTCCCATTCAACATTTATTGTTTGTCTCTGACCTGGCATTTACTCTGTGAATGCGGGCGGCGAGATAAGGCCGCTCAAAACACTGAGTAATAAATAACAGAGGGAGCAAAAATATATTTTTTCTTTTTTTGGGTAATTTATGAAGATTTGTAAAAAGTCGTAGAACAAATGTTGTTGGGATTGGTGGTCTTGGTACCACCGCCGTACCTCTTCCTGCCGCAATAGCGGGGGGCTTGTTGTTGCGCTGTCGTGTTCCGGTTTGGGGGAGGGCGTACATATGCATGTGGCTTTTCAACCTTGCCACACGGATAGGATCGCGGCATTAACATCTTCGATGTTTATAGGTGATGGTTTTCTCTTTCCATCAGGAGAGTCATCTGTTTGCTTGCTATACTATGATATAAAAAAAGACAGCTCGGAGTTTGGCAGGTGTGCTATCACTCCCGTGTCGTGGAACAGAACCCGCGACCTTGCTTCTGAGCTGTATGTCGAATAACCGACCCATTGATTAAACTTAACGAACCTGACTACGCAATCGACAAGGCCCAGGTTCAATTCTTAGCAGGGACAAGCATTTATGAGATGAGTATAGTTGTTTGTATTTCGGGGTTTGGGTGATTGTAGAAAATGTATTTCAGTAGGTATTTATATGTATTGGTATCGTTGACTAACGACCAACTCACAAGCAAATAATTTGCTTACTTTGAGGATTTGAGATCAATTCGTATACTTTCTCCAGAAATATTTATTTATTATTCAATGTGGTGAAATTCTTCTTTGCGTGTGCAGATAAAATTCACATTTAAAATATTGACCAGAGCTTTCGTATTTTCTAACTATAAATGTGTTTTGGCACATAACTTGCAGCCATAACGATTTACCGGTAAAATGTGGTTATAGGAATCATCACTTTTCACCGATAAACCGGTGGATCGTGTCAAACTGGAAAGTCTATGGACGTTCGTTCGTAGGCCGTAGCTCTGACTATCTCGCAAGGGTTCTGGTAACTCGCTAGTCGCTACGCTACGACTTGCTACGTTGCTTTTTGCACTTGGTAGACATGATTACCTGACTAGCATTTATCCAGCTTTCGTTGTCGTTTAACAAATTATACTAATTACAAACATTGGGCTACATTACGTATATTTAACCGGCTATCTTAAAGATTTTAGTCGAGATCTTACTCTGTAATTTTGGTATGAGATTAAGGATAAGAAGGTCTTTTGATGTCACTAGCATTTCTGTTAAATTTGATAGCGTAGGCTTTATCTATTTACCCATCAATGCTGGCAGTATATATAAAATTAAGGTAGGAAGCTATTTTGAAAATTAAAAATTAATCATACTGTAATTATTCAATGTTGAAAATAAAAATTTAAAATGAGACGAAAACTTTTTAACAGTAAAACTTTAGAATAATAAATATATTTTTAATACTAAGATTTTAGGCTGATGTAGTCTATACAACATTTAACATAATTATATGCACTTCAAGATAGTAGTTTGTTCAGAATCAGCTACTGAGTCCATTTCTACCATTTTTAATATGGGTTATATTTTTGTCCTAAAATAATTTATGGCCACCCGTTCATTAGATAATCAAAATAGATGAAAATGAAATATAAGTCACACAATCAAGGTCTAACAATATAATTTGTCGTTAATCAAAAAAACAAAAACATCTAAGGAAATACATAAACTTTAATGTAACAAAAGCTAAGTATAGCTTTTGTTACTTTTTGTTGTTACATAAGTCAATGAAGGTCTCGTATGCTTGTAGTCTGTAGTGTGTTTTTGAAGCCAAAGTTGGTATAATTTATTTTGTTCATACACACTATTTAAAACAATAAAAATAAGTATATATTTGTGACTATTATTAAATATATTATTTGACATGTTGCATAGTGTGCGCTAATTCTGTGACACGTTGTATAGATATACGTGGGTATGTATATGTGTATATATAATTATGTACATACATAAGTATGTGTATGTGTACATGCATACATGCATATATGTGAATTTATGTGTATATACTTTGGGACAGGCAAGAACTGTAACCTACTGCCGACAAACTGTATAGCAGTTTGGCAGATAAAAAACCTATGTTCTGTATATGTAACTGATTTACCAATCAATTAAAAAATAGCCTATATGTTATTCTGATATATACGCTACAAACTTCCAAGTTTCATCAAAATCCATTCAGTAGTTTTGGCGTGATTGAGTAACAAACATTTGTCCATACATCCATACATCCAAATATAAAAACTTTTGCATTTATAATATTAATATAGATTATAAAATATTATAATACTCTTAAAATCCTATATCTAATTAGTAAATTGCATGATTTAAAGATAAAGAGTATGCTAAAATTCAGATAACTTGAAATAGCTTACAGGTATTAATAAATAGGTAGAAACAGCTTAATTTAATGTAAATATGAAAGTGTATGATTATGAAATTTGGGGTTAATTAAATACATCGAACATAACTCATAAACTGAAAAATATAAAACTTAAAGGAAGTGTCGTATTATTATTAGATTATGAAATTTGAATGAGCTTTACTGTCGCACCATAACACACAGTGTTATGGAGGAGGGAGAGGAGGCGAGCGAGGATTCTTGGTCATTTTTAGGGTTCAGTATCTGAAAAGGAAAAACGGAACCCTTATAGGATGACTTTATGTCCGTCTATCCGTCTGTCCATCTGTCAAGACCCCTTTTCTCAGGAATGCGTAGAGGCATCAGAATGCGGAAAGGAAATTTATATTAAATACTCGAGTTTACGGTCCCTTGCAGCCGTGAACAAAACAGACCTGTAAGTTAACGCGATCAAAACATGTTACCATTTATGTCACATATTTTGCGATTTTGAAGGAAATCAAAAGGCGAAATAAGGTACTAATTCATACAACATCAACTTGAAATACCTGTAAGCAGTGGAGATGTGTACAAAAGCCCGTAACTTAGTACAGCTTCTAGCTAAGTTTAGCATTTCTCGTGTACCCCTTACGTTAATTTCTGTTGCCACTTTTAAGGTTTCGTCAAATCTTACAGTCGCTGCTCCGTGAAAGATAAATTCTACCTGTAATCGTTTGAAATTTTAATATAAAATGAAGAAATTAGTTTTTATAAATGAGGAGCCACGAGCAGGATCTTATGGTAAATAATCACCACTATTCGTGCCCAAATCATAATCAGCGCTACGTTTCACTAACGTCATTATTAGTGACTAGTAAGTAGTGTTCTGCGACATCTCGTTTGGGAATACCGATTACCTATTCCTGTCACAATAGCGTTGATGCTTAGCGCTGATACGCTCAATTTGAAAAAACGGGCGGCTAACTTAAGCAATTGGCATTCCAACTTCGCCATTCAGACTACATCACACCATAAACATATTTGTTGTCTATAGACGATGGTTAGCCTTTCCATCTGGAAAACATCTTATTGTTTGTTATTCTATCGAATAAAATAAAATGACACAGAAATATTATTCCTATTCCTAGAAATAAAGCGATTCCTTTATTTTATTCACTCTATCAGGGATTTATTTATTTATTTATTTGGTCTCTAATTTTTATTTCATCAATATTTTTTTGTTCAATTTACATCATAGACTCAAAATCACTGAGTAGTCCAAGAAAAATCCGAATTAGATTAAGCTGAAGAAAGACAGGAGATATATATATTTAAGAGAGTCAGTGATTTTACATAATATCCTTACTTCTTGAATAAATTTGTTTCTATCTTCATCGCTAATACCAAGATTCAATAAGCCAGCATCTCCTTCGATAGCAGTAATTGTTTTAGTGAAATCCGGGTATTCTTTTCTTAATTCCTCGTAAACCTGTGGAAGAATCATGCACCTATAAATGTATATAGATCCTACTCGAAGGTACTAACGTTGTATATTTGTATATCAGATGATGCGGTCAATTTGAACGAATAATTTGTAAAGTAATATTTGCGGATTGCTACCGTAATTCTTAAGTAAAAGAGTCCACACTGATTTGATAAAGTATCGATGTAAAAATGATAAAGAGCATGCTCCGTTCGTTTGGACATACAGAAAAGCTAGCAGAAAAGATCAACAAAATACATGCAAAATGCAAATTTGCATGGCTGCGAATTCTAGGTGAGACCAAAAGTGACGTACCGTGATCAAACTGATCGGACGGGTGGTTAGAATGACTAAAATTATTGTCTTGTTATTAAAGCAATTCTACCTGTCCTGTAACTTTTTTACTCAATACTCTCTGCTTATTATGTATCTTAATCGTTAACATAAGATTTTTATAAATCTTAATTAATTAAAAAAAAGATAAAATCTTATTTTCAGCTCTTTGATTTTTGGAAATTTTGAATCGGCTCCGTAGCGATATACTACAGTAAGCATAGTTGATACACTACATAAATACATCATTCGTTAAACTTTATTCCGCCATTCATCAATACAAATTTCAAAATACCTAAATTTCAAAATACTTACATAAATATTCCGAATGGAACTAAATTTCTAGTAACTACTGTAAGCCTTTGATAAATTATCTTCAATATAGTTCAGTATTTCTTTAAATGAAACCACTGGACTCACTTATAACTATTTATATTCAGTTATCAATAAGATTTTACAAAAAAAGAAAAACTTATATTCCAGTTACAGAACGTTATTTGTCTAAATTTGGACATAGTTGGGCAAGACGAGAACACAACGACTGACTTTATGAGAGATGATTTTCTCTTTCCATCAGGAGAGTCATCTATTTGTTTGCTCCTATTAAATATTACATATTTTAAAAAAATAACTCAAAACATAAAAATTTGGGAATCTGGCAGTAATATTCACTGTTCTAACTTAATCTAATACACATGGTTCAATAATACCAACGTTAGAAAAAAAGGCGCTCGGCGGCTTCTGCCGCAACATATTCGATTCCTTCGCTCCTTGGTAAACGAGGGAAACGAATGTGTTATGCGTGGTAATATTAATTGTTCTAATCTAACCTTACTCCAACAATTAAATAACATCAAATTTAGAGGGAACCTGTACATTATTTACTTTTCTATTAGCGATGTCGCTTCATTGTCAATTTGGCTAGGCCTGCTGATGCTCGAAGAATTCTTGGGCGGTACGCTCAATTGTGGGTCACTTTCAGAAAGGCTTTTTAAAAAAAAAATTTTATCTCACAATTTATTTGAAAGATTTAAATTGAACAATCACTTGATATTTATATAAATTATTGACACTGGAATTAGTAACAATAGTAATAGGACCCTGGGGCAGGACCGTTACGAATGGAGTCGAGTCGTGAATTGAGAGCTGAGCGCCCTGCTCTCTCTAGGAGCAGCTTATATGGGGTCAGCTTGCTGGCGAGGCAGTCTGGTGGTCTGCTATATGCCTTACATGAACAGGGTATAACAGCTCGCTTACTTCCGCGTCCTAATGTGCACTATTCTAATGGTTAGAATCAAGAGGTTACGCTAGAATCTAACCTAACCTACTTACTTAATCATTTTATTACCTCATTTATTTGGTATCAACTTACATAAGAACTTGCAATTTAAACATTTTATCCAAAATGCGTGTCGTTTTGTTTAAATTACAGTAGATGGTATCTGACACAAGCATATACGTAAAGAAGAAGCAAACAAAAACATAGTATCTATATATACACAAATATAAACAACAAGAAAAAAGTTAATCTCTCGATAATACAGAGAATTTCGTTTTAATAAATTCAGTCGTATTTGTAAATACGAAAACTATCTTTCAATTAAACGAAAAAGACATGCAATGGGGCACTTCTGATAACCCCGTAATTTATTTAAATGTATTGTTTTATTGGTATTCATAAAGCTATCAAAATGTCTCCATAATCCAATGCTGACGGCACGCAAATGTTTGACCAATGGATGGAAATGCTCATGCGACACACAGTGCTTGTGCGTTGCATGTGCATACTATATACCGAAACATTATCTATTATAGCATATGTTTTTGCATATTTCTGTAATAAATACATTCGTTTTGTTTACTTTAACATAACTGGAATGTATTAGTGGTTAGCACTTACGACTTTAATTTATTTTAGGTTACAAAACTTACCACATCATCGAATTGTTGTTGCAACCTTTTCGCGACACTGATATTCTTCTTTGGTCTTACCAGCAAATACATTTTTTTAATTTCTGGACATGATCTGAAAATTAATAAATATAAAGAGAATAAATATTATCACGCCGGTTCCCTTACACGGAGAACAACATGCCCCGGATGTTTAAAAAAATAGATGTTCAGGTTTAACGGGATTATTAATTTATGGTAAGGTGTACACCCATTATCGCATTGTCGTATTTTACGGACGTGATAACGACTCTGTTTATTTTATAATCAGTGTTGACACATACTTTCTGTATGCACACGCACATATATACGCACACGCACACAAATATAACATCTTTTCATTTATAAATGAGAATTTAACTGTCTGGGAATATAATGAGCGTGATTGATACAAGGAAAAAAATCGTCATAGAAGGAAATTGTCGGCCCTGAACCTATAATACCTATATCCTTTTATCTGCTTAAAAACAAAGATAAAAGAAATGAACAAGATAATACACAGAAAACACTTCCTTCCTTCATTCCTCTAGCCGTAGGACGTCCACTGCTGATTATAGGCCTCCCCAATAGCTTTCCAGAGCAACCGATCCGATGCATCCTGCATCCAGCGGCTTCCGGCAACCCTCTTCAGGTGGAAGAAGGTAGAAGGTAGAAGCTCTTAATCTCACCATATACCTCTGGTTTCGTCGATACCACCTTACTATCCTCCGTCTTCAGCTTAGTCAGCTGGCTTTGCCTAATAGACATTTCGCTTGCGACGATTTTATTGCCCCTGTTTCGCTCTATCGTTTCCTTAATCCCTTTCGTATTATAGGATCATACATCACGACGCAGGAACCTCAAAATTTGCCTATTGAGCTGCCTAAATGACTGAGCATCAGCGGCAGTCTGTAGGGACATGGAACGTGGGCTTGCTATTAGATTCCAGGTATGATCAGACAGATTCTGAGATTTATTTTTACAGCCCGGTTTAAAACAAGTCATTCCAACCGCTTGTACAGTTTCTACCAGCCCGTTATTTATTTCATCCACTGACACGCAACTTCAAGCAATCGAAGCGGTTTCTGGATATGAGTATGTGAAGGCTGGAGCGTAGACTTCACCAGTCAAACTCGCTCAATTTTGACATCAATATTAAATGTACCTCTTACCGTTCTCGATGTCCACAATGTTGTTAAAAAGGGACTTATGGATAATTAACCCGACACCACCTTGGGATAGTTGGTCACTCTCCCGGTAGTAAAACAAATTTGAGTATTATTGTGTCCACGCCCTCTCTTCGGACTTGCGATAAATTCACAATACTCCATCGTAATTTGTTAATTTCTTCTTCCAGCTCTATAAGCTTCTCATCAGTTCTCAAAGTGCGGGCATTGTACGAAAACAAACGATAACCGGCCCTGGTATGTCGTTGGTTTTCGTGGCCGGATCTCTGCCGGGGATTCTTAGCAGCCTCTCGCCCGCCGTAACTATGACCGCTACCGTAGTCAGGAATAGCGGGGCTGCCGGGGACTAGAGGCTTTGGGTTTATTGTATTCATTGGGGGATTTGCCTACTCGTCATGCTTGGCAAGCGGGTTGACGAGAGCAGTAAAAGAAATAGATGGTATTAAGGAAACACAGCTGGTTGTTCCCTGATTTGTTTGACATTTAGTCGCCTTTTCCGACACCAACGGGAAGAGTTAGGGTAGTGATATGTTGTATTCTATTCCGCCTCCACCACACGGCTACGGCAGAAAACACTGGGAAATACTAAACAGCTGTAGGCAGGCTGAACAAGCATTTCCTAAGCTCAATCTTAAGATAAAGGGAAAATTGCTTAAACTACCAAGGGTAGAGTTAAGGAAAATATGCGGTCTGATTACAAGGCACTACCTAATTAATAATGACACAACTGCCTAGTGCTCACAACGCACTAATGGATTGCGAGGAAATCTTTATGATACCTAAGGAGAGGAGAATACTACGTATAGGGAGCTATTGGAGCATCCAAGCAATGTATTGGATCTTTGGAATGCGCTAAGTTGGCAGGAATAGCTATTATATCTTTTGCGCACAATAATTGTCCACAATAAGTGCTAAGTTTCGTTATCAACACGTCGTTGTAGATTTTTGAACTCGTCAAGTTGAAAAATCAATTTCTAGGTATTTTATGGACTACGAAAAGCTTAAAATAACTCTTTTGAGTAAGAAATTTCAAGGATAGATTTATAGATAGTTTGCTTTTCAAATCACTCTGGTATACCAAAGTTCAATGAAGGTTTTTCTTGAACAGCCTTGTTAGTCTAATGTTCAAAAACAAAAGGTTGACTTGTTCCCTACTAATCATCAATAATTGTAATTGCAATCCCTATTACTATATTCCTCATTCTAATTTGCATCCACCCTTATAACAATACATACTTAAAATTACAGAACTGCAAGCTTAATTCTCCGGTTTTATGTATGAATTTGATTATACAGTGCATTTCATTTGTCGATATGACCTTTGCCATATCGACAATTCTATTATAGTGACGTGAATTTAAAGCATACATTAACACAGCATACATTAATATGATTGCAAAGGACATGCCCATTTCAAGGTTATAGGTATAATCAGGGGGGTGTCACTCCGCGGTTTAGGGATAGTCGCCGCCCAGCCTGCTCCAGGAGGCCTAACGTAAATCGTTGCCGCTTGGCACTTGCCGATCGGCTCTCGATACGCACGCTAGCCCCGTCGCTTTTTTAATTTCACAGCATTTTTTTCTTATTTCCGTAACGATGACCAAACCGTTTACAATTTACTATTTTACCGTGACACATATATACAGTCCATACACCCAAAACAACATTGTTTACCATTTTTGTCTATCAGTTTATTTCGGCTAATCTCTGAAACGGCTGGAAGATTTTGATGGGACTTTCACTCACACTGGCAGATAGCTGATTTAAATTAGATGTATTAAAAAAGTAATGTTGCAACACGCGGATGAAGTCGCGGACACAGCTAGTTATAAATAATAATGACTTATTTAGCCGTACAACCGTAGCTGGATCTGCTAGTTATCTGTATAATGATTAGATTGATTAGTAATAAATAATTCATTATCGATCTATACAAATTAATAAGATTGGAGTGTCTGTTTGTAATTTTAAAATAACCGTTTATTAGTTATTACTAAATGTTATGAATGTATACACGTTATAAATGATTGTTGTTTGATAAAAAATTGATTTTTTAATATTAAAACAACATTTTTTACTGTTTTTGTCTGTTTCACAGAACAGACAGCTGTTTGTTCCGGCTAATCTCTGAAATGGCTAGACCGATTTTGACGGGTTTGCTAGCAGATAGCTGATGTAATAAGAAGTAACTTAGGCTACTTTTACTTTAGAACTAGCTATGCCCGCGACTTCGTCCGCGTGTTGCAACATTGCTTTATTTTACAATTCTAAATCCCGTCAAAATCAGTCCAGGCGGTCTAGAGATTAGCTGGAACAAACAGACAGACAGACAGACTAAAATGGTAAAAAATGTCGTTTTGGTATAAATACAGTGTATACATTCATATGCATCTAAAAGCGGTTATTTTAATATTACAAACAGACACTCGAATTTCATTTACTTTCATGTAATTTCATATAGATTATAATTTTAGAATTATAATATAAAGCAAAATAGCAACATTCGGACGAAGTCGCGGCCACAGATAGTACAGAATACAACTCGGAGCTCGTAATCAAGTAACAACCCTTTATATCTCTGGCGTCGAAAAACTAGAGCCTCTCAGCGCAATGTGAATGTTTAATTGAGTTTTGAGTTTCAATTTTGCTTGCACACGGGTAACAGTTCACAAAATAGGTATATTTTTATGTCTAAACTTGCATTTTGTTAGAGAGTGAGACTTCTATACGGTAGTAATATTATTTATTCTGTCGTATAATGTTTAGTGAGAAAAACCTTTATTTTAAGTTGTATTAAACGAGAAAAACAAAAAATAAATTCAATTTACAATGGCGAAATAGTAAAAAATATTTTTAGGATAACTCGCCGGGGCCTCAATATTCAAATTCGATTTTCAATACACAGTTTTCTATGTATTGAGAAAATTCATCTGACGCTAAACGATACTTACCTAATATGGTTTTTTTACTGATTTACATTAATAATAGGCAAATACTTATCAATGTCGAAACCAAAAGCAGTCGCCGCTGTCAAGAACAAAAAACACATTGTGACGTGATGTTCAGATTGTCATTTGTTTTGTATTTTCACTTAGTCAATGTGGAAAAGTCAAAGAAATTTTGGCGGGAATATGGAGGAAGACGTGTCGTTGGTGATATTATTGTCCAAAACTCGTGTTCGATCGTGTTTTTATGTGTAAATATGATGGGGTTTTTATCATAAAACGTTTCATTGCGTGCATAAGTGTGGAAAAGTGATATTAATCAGTGAATAGTGTCCTATCGTGTTCCCTCCAAAACTTCATCAAAACTTCGGGTAAAGTGCCCACTACTTTACCCGAAATTCGTCATCTCATCCTCTTCCATACGGAGCGAACTCATCATCCTCATCTGCCATATCCATTATAATTTATAATTTAAAGAAATTGATAAATTACTTAAGACGTGGCTGTATGGACTCAGATCCTTTGCCTTTGCCATGTGGGATACGAACTTAAAAAAAA
>DWSZ010000011.1:0-11139 GCA_018237265.1 Emesis lacrines
CCTCAATCTTGTTTGTTCAAATCAAATTCTTTTGTGGATATAACACTAAAGAAAAGTATCCTTGACACAATTTCTATTCCAGGGATAAGTTTTAATTAATAAGAGTAGGATAAGCATTAACACGTTAGCTGCTGAGCACTTACCACGTAGGTGGAGGCTACCGTGCCGGCGGTGCGCGCGTTTACTCCACGTAGGTGCGCAACATTTCTCACTCACTGCGCTACGGCACCTACGTCGCGGGTGCGGGGCTAACACGAACGCCGGTGCGCGCTCACCCACGGCGTAGGTTTTACACAATTTTATACTAGTGTTGTGCTGACCCGGCAAACGTTGTTTTGTCATATAACTGAAGTGGGTTTTAAAAAATAGGGAATGGTGATAAAAGGGTAATTTAGGGTTGTATGTATTTTTTAATGTCACTTTATAGAAAAATAAAAAAATTTTAAAAAATGTTAAGGGTGAACACTTAGGGGTATGAAAAATAGATAGTAACCGATTCTCAGACCTACTCAATATGCACACAAATTTTCATGAGAATTGGTCAAGACGTTTCGGAGAAGTAGGTACGGGAACGAAATTGTGACACGAGAATTTTATATATAAGATTAACTTTTAAAATCCGTCGGAATTTGTCATATTAACAAGTCTACACCGGTAGCGCCATTGTCGTGTCATGCCGCCAGCTAGTGATGTAGAACACGCACGTAAGATTTTATTTAAATATTTCATCGCTTCTATGATTTTTAGAAATAATTGCCAAATTATTAACAATTCTGGAAGGTCTGACACATATTTAAATAAAAACAACAAACTTTTATTTGAAATAATTCATAAAATCGAGACAGCAGCTAAATAAATAAACTTTATCGACAATAGCAAAATTGCTATTTTACCCCGCACAAATGCAATCGTATTATCAGCGCAGTGCAGTGCACTGAAAGCTATCGTCGGTATTACATGACAAATCGTGACGGATACGCGCTAGTGAAGTGACTAATTTCGAAAATGAATAACAGTGATAGTGATATGGACACAGACGAACTTTTAAAAATATTACAAGGAACCGAAATTGAAACCGCGAACTTCGAAGAAATGGAAATAAATGAACAAAAATTTCAGGTAAGTGTCAAAATATAGATATACAACCCCTCCCCCTAACCCACTTATCACTAGCACACGCAACCTTCTAGATTCGGGCGTTTATTTAATGGAGGGCTATCTACTTGCATCAAATCATCATCATATTCCTCAGTTTCGGGCACATATTTTGATTTTCCTAAAAATATTCGTAATCTGACCAGAGAATCTCAAAATGTTTGTATTCTCTGGCCAGAATACGAAAATTGCTCACCGTAAAATCTATTTCCTGCCATAATTACAATTTCGCAAACACTAGCACTGCCAGTAATACCCAATCTCTTCAGTAATACAAGAAACACTAATTGATAAGCACAATTAAAGCCGGAATATCGGTTTTTATGATTTCACCTTTATACAGTGCCAGTGAACACGCCTAGCATGTCCACGTATTTCATTTTGTACTGCCGGGAGCGCGCCTGGCGTGCTCGCGATTTATATATGGCGGCATAGCAGAGAACTATTAAAAAACAACGGTGGCATTGAATGTGTTAACTAACCATGGAAAAGTGGAGTTGATCTGTTTCCACGTAAAAAAACAAAACTCACTAAGTACCTATCATAGTATTATTTACTCTTGGCATGTTCTATGAAAAACCAAACATCTAATAATAATCATTTTATTTTTTTTTAATTAGGAGGTACATTATTTTAAAGACTGAGTTTTTATGAAAAAACTAATGCATATTTTTTATTACATTTTTTATTTAAAGAAAGCCGGTTTTTTATTTCCTATGGCACTGCCGTTTTATGCTTACTTACCTAAATATAATATACCTAATAGAAAAATAAAAGATATATAATTGTCTTGTATTCAGAAATTGTCATTTTATTGTAACCTACTGTACCATTTAGCTACTTTTAGCAACTTTTTGGGTTAAAAACTAGCAAAATTTTGAGAAAATCTACCAACTGCGTACAGCTAACAGTTGGCAACAGAGAATGTGTCTATGGTCTGTACTTTGTTGTTTCATAATTCATAGTTATTAGTTAGTTTGATAAAATCAATAAAAATTATGTAAGTAAATAGTTCTGAACTATCTTAAAACTGGTTTTTACTTTACAGATTGTTAGTGCGTGAATATAATTAACAAATATCACAACACATAAAGTTTGATTTCAAGTAATTTTGTTACTAAATAACCTAGTTATTATTTTCAGATGCACAATTCATATTTTATATCTTGTATTAAAAAAATGGTGCATTATAAATGAACACAAAGCCATAACGTAAGTATATCTAGGTTATAAGTTAAAGTAATAATTTCTTAAATAATTTATTTCATTTTAGAACATAAAACAAATGCGGTGTTTTGTTTGTAGATAAAAAGTGCATTGTTTTATTCCTTCTACTGTAGGCTTAGTCTAAACTTATACTTCGTTCTTTTGTTTGCGATCTAGGCGGCGGCATGGCTCTTAGTTCAAAGAAAACCGCAATGCACATGCGCTCCAAACATAAGTGTTTGTCTAAATATAAGAGATAGAAGTGTTTGGTTTTTAAAATTGCAAATTAACCTCTTAAATAATTTGAAATGCGAATTATTGCCTGTATCATCAAAATATACACCACATAATAACCTACCAGAATTATAAACTTGAAAGATTAATTTTAGAAAATAATTGGTATTGAACTTTTCAGCACAATTGTTACTAAAAAAGAGGCCAGGGTATGGGTGGCACGTGCACGGGTGTGGAACCCAGTGCACCCGACTAAGATGTGCCGCCCACCACCATCAAAACCTATTAACATCCCAAGACGTCCACGTGAGGGGCCGTGGTAATACAATACCACGGCCCCTCAAAAATAAATGAACTACATAATAAATTGATTTTTTATAATTTTAACTACTTTTATTTATTTCGAACACCAATAGGTAAAAATTTATGTGCCTAGATATATACCTTCCTATTTATATTTATATAACCTACTCTTGATTTATTTGTAGTTGAAGATAATCGGCATAGGTTGCTCAATACTTATCGTAGGTAGGTATAAACCTACCTTTGTTAACTATTGAGTTACCTTACTACTTTATATATACATTGTATGCTCATGGTCAAGTCTCTATTTTTGCACAGTATTGTTTACAATAAATCATGGTGGCATGTTTGTTTGTTTTGTACTGTGGCTGTGAAAAGGTTAAACAAATACATTTTATAATCTGGGAGCCAAAGACATTAAACCAAGTGCGATTAGAATTATATATATATTAGCTGGTAGCCTTATCGAACTAGGTTTAGTGTCGTGGGCCCTCAGAGTATATTTTGAAGATTAGATGAACTGTCTTACTCGGCATCTCGTAAAAGCAAGAGAAGGCTAACACATGTCACTAATATCGTGACTACTAACTAGGTTGTAGAGTTCTGCAGCGTCTCGCCTGGGTCTTGGTACCACCGCCTTATCTATTCACAACAGCGTCAATGCTGCCGCTGTCGTGTTCTTTGACAATGAGACCTCGACTGATACAGGCTACTTTTACGTTAAAAGAGCTGGTTGGATTAAACTGTTAATTGGCAAACATATAGGATACATTCCGATCGATGGAGATAGTAGGTAAAGTGTATCATGATAGCATTCACAAGAATAATAAACACAAATATAAAAATCACTTTATTTAATTCATTTGGTTTTGGAGTCCTGGTGAACAAAAAGCATTCACCAGGACTCCTAATAATTTATTCGGTCTTGGAGCCACCGCCACATTACGTACTCCTCTGGAGGTGCAGGAGGCCGCCTGTAAAAATAAATTTAAATATAAGTATTAATAATAAAGTATTTTTCTAATGGAACAGGTGAGTGCTGCAAGGTAAAAAAAAGAGCTAAATGTTTAAAAACATATTTGAATTATTACCTCACTGATTTTATTTCAGTTGCCTTAAAACATGTATGTATTAGATATTAATAAATTATATTACTCTTAAACTTTATCTACTGGTTCTATGAATAACAAGTGGGTAAAGTCTCAGAATAATAGTATGATGGTGGTAACTAACATAATAGATTTAAAAAAAAACATTGCATAACTGTTTCTATATGCGAATTTGTTTTCAAGGGTATGATATATGTGCCACATTTCAGGCTCTAGATAGCTAGCTAGTTGTAAAACAATATAGGGATCTTTGTATAGTTCTTTATTATGCAATATTTACCTCATGGTTACATACCCCGGTGGGGTATATAATGAATCCTGCAGGCGGCCGACTTCCTCCTGCATCTCCAGTTTGTACTGCAGAAATAAATTAATCATGTATCACTTTATGCAGTTATATCAACATTATATGCAAGTTATGACCACATTCTCAAAATATATGAGTGAGCAAATCTTAGCCTGAATATGAATTTTTATTTCTTTATATTGTACAATAAGTTACTTATTTCCCTGTAATCAAGTCTACCCTATAGAAGGATCAAGTCTCCTAGCATAGGGGACATTTGATCTATTTGACTACATTGTAGTCTTACTCTGCATAGATGTAAAAAAATATAAATTAATAGCAATAATACACTTTATTGCACTCCAAAACAGAATTTTCAAAACGGTCTTCAAATTAATGTAGGCACAAATTGGCGGTCTTGTCACCTAAACAGTGATCTCTTCGAAAAAAATAATAATTCAAGATCAAATACTGTACACACATTAAACATAAAATAGCACATATATATATATATATACCCATCTATATACATAAGTTTATACATACATAAACATATAATATTATTTACTAAATACATACATACATAAATTGATGACATTTTAAAAACATAACGTTGTTGACTAACATATATTTAAAAAATTACCTGTTCAAAGGCGCGGGTCAATTCATAGAGCTGCTGCCGCAGCAACAGCGCCTGCGGGCAGGGCTCATATGGACGGATCCGTTCATATGGACTGCAAAGATATAAGTCATTAATGTATATTGCGGACTTAGTAAATGCTCGTAATGTATGTACAAGCTTACTTCTCATGTCTGCGGCGGCGGTGTCTCCGTACAAAAAACCATTTGAAACACCTGTAACAAGATATTATTTTTATTAGTTTGACCATTTCGATGTACGTAATTCAAGTATTTTGAAAATTAGCTAAAGTAAATCAAATAATAGTGCTTAAACTCATACTTACATGGTAAAATTTAATTAATAGTACGTAGCAGTACGTTATCAACCCAATATTTATTGACTTTATTATAGATTTGAGAATATAGATTGACATATAATTTATTCATTTCTTTCGGTTTATCCCACACGGGAAAGGCAAAGGAACATAGTCCATACAGCCACGTCATTACTAGCATAAGAGCATGCTGCTTTGTAGCATGCGTGGACGCGCGTTGCCAGTGGTCTCGAAAGTCATTTTGCGAAATCGGTATAGCTGCCTATTAAAATCGGTATATTTGAACCCAAAATCGGTATATGATCAAAAAAATACAATATTCAATCAAATTAATTTATCAAAAACAAAACTAAGTGTAATTTGTTTATTTATCCACTTAACCGTCCAAGGCGCGCACTAAATACTATTTTCCGGTGTACCGTCCAGCGTTCGCTGCCGCGCTTCGTCGTGTCGCACAAGACCTTAAGATCATTTTATTATATAATGAACCCGAAAATATAGTACCTTAGAGCGTCGCCAAGACGAGAGCAAGTGGGGCAGCAAGCCCCAGGGTGCTAGAAGCTTTTTAGAATTTCTAGGGTGCCCCCCCCCCCCACCTAAAAAGCTTTATGTGCTCTCGACTTTATCCTAGAATGTATACTTTTCCCATTCTCCATATCAACTTGGAAACATTGGAATACAACAATCCTTTGTTGTGTTCCATTGTTTCTAAATCTGACGACACTCACCGCCACGGTTAAGTTTTACTTCATGCCAAAATAGTTCTACATCATCAGAGGAATGTTTTGATTTGTTCAGAATTTTTTAAAATGAGCCATCCTATATCAATTTCCAGGGAATCATCGCACTGAACATCCTAACATGAACTATCGAAGCAGTTTCGCCACCTTTAACACTTTTTATGTCTACGTCTTTTATTGCATTAATTTTCAGTTCCCGTTCATATAGTTCACGCATACGCATAGTTATCTCCCGTAACGTAAAACATAAATAGAAAAGGTTGCCTGCTTAGTAGTGTGAAATCGGTAGGAAAATCGGGATAATTTCCATATATTTGAAATCGTAGAAAAATAGGTGCATTTCGGTATTTCGGTAGGACAGAGCTCATATCGGTAGAAATACCGAAAAATCGGTAGGTTCGAGACCACTGCGCGTTGTTAGAAACTGACTGCGCTTTACAACTTACAATAATTATTATTAACGGCATTGTTTGTTCTTTATAATTGTAAAAATATCGAATTTCATTTTTATTTATACGTTTTTCGTAGTCGACAGGCAATTAATTTGGCAACATTTAACGCAAGTTTTTTACAACCCAGTCGTTTTATTTTGGGAGTTTCCACATTTAGGGAGAACATACACTGATTTTATGATAATTTGAAATAATAGTGTCTCATTATTGTAATGTGTATCTATCATTAATATTAACGTATTCCTTTCCTTGTAATGTAATTGTCATTGTAATTTAACCGAGTTACTTACAAAATTGGCAGAATGCAGTTTTTTTTCTCAATAGTATTAAAATTGGTTTGTACTAGTAATACCAATTGGGACCAAGCGCGAATAAAAATGTCATGTTGATATCCCAACATATTGTTATCACCACAGTATTTTTTCTGTTATCTATATGTCTCAACATAATGCAATCGCCACTGCATCATTACTTTCAAGTTAACATACCAACATATTATTTTTATCGCAGCTCCACCAATTTTTTTTAAGTTGTGATATATTAAAGGCTTATAGTATACCTTTTTAGGGTTCCGTAGCCAAATGGCAATAATGGAACCCTTATAGTTTCATCATGTCCGTCCGTATGTGTCACAGTCACTTTATAAGTAGACTATGGGTACTGTATAATTGAAATTTGAAAGGTAGGTGTATTTTATGAACCGCTACAAAATGGTATAGTATGGTTTTGAAAACAATTTTTTTAAGGTAGCACTCCATACGTGTAACTGAGATATGAAAAAAAATATTTCAGAGAGCATAGCCGTGTGGGGTGTCATTGGATAGGACTTTCTTAATAATATGGAAGTTTCTAAAACCGTTTTTTGATTATGACGGTATTTTTGACATACTCCCTTCTAAATTGGTACTTTGTCTATAAAATGACAACATGTAATTGTTCCGGTTTAGTCACGGGCCCCGCTCTTCCGCCCATAGGGTTATTATATTATATTGTACCCCATTAGCAAAGCTAGTACATTGAACCCTATTAGCTTTACTAGTGACCGTGGAGCTCGTCTCCTGACTGGACGCTCCTCCGCCGGCGACCCTTTCCACGTGGGGAATCAGCTTAATCCAGTCAAAATTAGTCTAGTCTGTCTGTGTAATAGCTATCTTTCACTCAAGTGACAAGAGGACTCTGGCAACATCAGTCTAGATTGACTTATTTAAATAGATCGAAAGTATGATTTCTAAAAATTAAACATGGAAAGGGCAGCTTGGACCTTGAATGTGGCTCTTTTCAAAAAAGCAAAAACTACAGAATTAGTCCAAGCCTTATAGAACATGATTTTACATTTCACTTTGGCCACTGAAGGGAAATTCTATGCAAATTGGAAACTCAGTACAAAATATAGCAGTTGTCTAGTCTAAACATACAACAAAAATAGTTTTCTGCCATTTTTACTGCGCTGCGGCCTGAAACATAAAGGTGACATAAGTACACAATATTAGGTTTAAAATACAAAATAAATTGTTTCTCTTTCTGCCATCATGATAAGTGACAAAATATGTACGTATAAAATTACTACCAGTCCTCAGCAGTTTTAATCGGTATCCCTCTACCCCGTAGTTTTTAGCATGATTTTGAAACGGACTATCTAACAGAAAAAAAACTCAAATCGGGGCAGTAGATCCAGAGATTAGCGCGTTTAACCAAATAAACAAACAAACAAACTCTTCAGCTTTATAATAGTATAGATTCCTAACGACGTACCAGCGTTTCAGTACTTTTCGAGTTAAAATACAAATTAAATTATTTCTGTTTCTACCATGATTGTGATGTGTGACAAAATATGTACGAATAAAATTATACCTAACTTATGCCCGTACCATCGGTTAAGTAGTTTTCGAGTTAAAAATATGCCAGGCAAATAAAATCAGTTCAATAATTTTAAGTATTATTCATACAGAGCCCAAGAGTATATTTGTACAAAAAAAATCAATAATTATGGTACTCGGCAAAGCAATCAACACAAAGTCCAGGTTGGCTTGGACACAGAGGACAATAAAAACACGTATTTCTACGAATTTTTCTTTTGTCGTGACAATTTTTACACTGACGTCTTTTTGTTCTATTGTCTTTATTTTTGGGTAAGTTTGCTACTGTATGAACGCGACTACCATCTCGCAATCTAAGGGGCCGGCCTGCCGACGGTTGTGCCGAACCGTTGATATTTAAAAGTTTTTTAATTACGGCTAGTCTAAAATCATAAAAAGACATATTATTGTTATCCCTTTCACTAGTCTTATAAAGTTTAAATGAATTCAACAACATGACTTGCATGACGTGAATTAAAATCTTTTTATACCACCGCATCGGTTTGTTATAAAAAGTGTAGTTGGAAAGCATCTGATCTTTTCTATCTACACCTTTCATATTTTTATTGTAAGCAACGATAACGGCGGGTTTTCTGGAAGGCACATTCCTCCTGTTGGTCGTATTAATCATATCTGCGGTATGTTCCGTACATATAATTAGTCCAGGTCTCCTGTCTACATACTTTGTCACACACACACACCATCAGAGTTGAATTTAGAATCACATGAGCCCCTGGTCAAACGCGCGCTTACATGCTGAGGATTACTCGATCTCTTAGCTCGAAGGGCACCCGTCAGGTAAGTATTCTCGTCTAAAAGATTTTTAGCAAGACCCACGCTTGTGTAATAATTATCAACGTACAAAGAGTAGCCTTAATGGTAATAATCAGACATCAACAAATGTACTACTTTAAATACATGTCCTCTACCAGATACGAGAGGATCATTAGAGCCACAGTACATGTGCATTTTCAGACACCTACCAGTAGACTCTGTTAAAACGTACATTTTAACAACATATTTAAGTCTTTTGCCCTGGATATATTGCCTGTGTCTTAGACGGACGCGCTACAAAACAACACTCTCGTCAATAGTCAAATTCCTTGATGGATAAACGACGCTGTGCATGGTAGAATAAAAAAAATCGATCATAGGTTTGGTGTAATGATTTGCCTCGGTAATCGGCAGACTACTAAAATTTTGAAACGATAAGCAACGCAAAATCAATAAAAATCTGTCCCGGCTGATGTAGTTTTTAAAATATAACATAAACAGTGGATCAGTGTTCCAATAATCATTATCCTGTTTAATTTAATCGTACCCATATGAAACAGAAGGCCCAGAAAAATCGCCATCTCTTCAGGATCGTTGTCCTTCCATCTAGTAATTCGACTATTGACATGATCTGTTTCAAGGGTGACCCTTAAAGCAAGCTCGTTCACGCTTCTAGCCCACAGTACCATAAATATGGTGTTAAATAGCAGATTAAAAAAGTCAGTAGGACACTCAGCCGGGCCAATGTTGATATGCGAATTGCCGCTGAAGGGGATGGCGCGCAGCGTGTTGGTGTTGCTCCATTCCACTTCAGTATCCTCCTCGGGCCGGGAATCCTCCGAAGTAGTGGCGCTATCCGCCGAAGAAACATCATCGTCGTGATGTTCTATCGATTCAGAGCCCAAGCGCTCACTATAGAAACAATAATACATATTATATATAAACCCAACCTGAAAGTTAACGTTTCTCTAACTTATGGTCATACATACATAAAAACTGGCACATAAGAACTGGTAACAAACTAATAGTCCCTTCAGGCGAATGGCATAGTACTCTTTGTGCGTCCCATTCGCTAAAAGCTCTGTTGTTATATAAGAACCGAACCATCTTACCATTTTGTTCATTAATTCTGTTGCTTCTTTTTGCGGTAGAGAGTCTTCTGTTTCCAGAACTTGTCGGGTGTATTGTAATATCCACGTTTCTTTGTAAAAGCCTCATTGGTGATATTGGTTCCATTTGAGATATATCTTCGCCGGTTTCAGTATCGCTTTGATCCATTCGGTCGTCATTTTGATCTTGTGTTGAGCTTTGTTCACAAAATACTATAGTGCGTCCTTCGTTTTTTCTAAAGGAAATTGAGTTTTTCCGGATTTCAATTCCCATTTAACAAGCGGCACATTTGATAAGTCTTTTATCTTTTGCGGTGAGAATATCTCGTAAGTTTTATACGATTAGGGCCGGTACCAATGTACTCAAGTATATGAGGTATACATGTAATTTTGCGACACATAAATTGTTCTGATTTAATAATTTACCAAGCTTGCTAATATTCCCCCAGTTTTTGTAGGTGGAAATAAAGATAAGATGTAATTGGTCCCATTTTGTGCCCATATGGAAAGCGATGACTTTCCAAGGAGTTCGCTTGTTGATTTGGGGTAGATTTTCTCTCCTCTCAGGTACACTGTAGTTGTCATACATACAGAGCCCAGGAGTCTATATTTGTACAAAAAAAATCGATAATTATGGAGCTCGGCAAAGCAATTAACACAAAGTCCAGATTGGCTTGGACACAGAGAACAACAAAAACACGTATTTCTACGAATTTTTCTTTTGTCGTGACAATTTTTACACTGACGTCTTTTTGTTTTATTGTCTATATTTTTGGGTAAGTTTGCTGCTGTATGAACGCGATTACCATCTCGCAATCTAAGGGGCCGGCCTGCCGACGGTTGTGCCGAATCAATGACATTTAAAAGTTTTCTAATTACGGATAGTCTAAAATCATAAAAAGACATATTATTGTTATCCCTTTCACTAGTCTTATAAAGTTTAAATGAATTCAACAACA
>DWSZ010000012.1:0-11056 GCA_018237265.1 Emesis lacrines
ACATTAGTAAATTTAAAAATTCCTATAATATTGAAAATCTTGATATCAAGTCACAGAAAATAATAAGTAATGGCGTGGGTCAGGAACATGAAAAACAGTAGTTTGTCTTTGTGGTCAGGAAAGTCAGTTCCTCAGAACATTAATACTCTACGAGAAGAACACCAACCTCATACAAAAAAAACGGTATTAAATTATGCCAACTAGCGCTACTAGTGGGACCCTTTAGCAACTTTCTAAGGCGCGAAATTCGAATATGTACCTCTCCTATATACTAGCTCACAATGTCGTGCCTAAAAGAAGTTTGATGAATAAGAAGGACTATAACTCATTTATGAGTCCTTCTTATTCATCTAACTTCTTCATTCACGCACGACATATCATACGCTGTTTATGCTAAGGAAGCAGATTTAAATAGTCTCATTCCAAATTAAATCTCGAATCAATATCGCAGTAAGCGAATAAATCTGTCTAACTTAAAAATTCTATTGGTGATTTACTTTTTATATCATAGAATAGCAAAGACGCAGATAACTCTCCTGCTGATAAAGAGATAGCTGACGCCTATACTAAAGATGGCTTAATGATAACCTAACTTATGCTACCCATGGGATGAGACCAAATACTTAGCCTCCTAACTGGAACATGATAAAAACGCCCTACCAATTCCTGGCGCAATAGTGTCGGCACTATCATCACATATAGGAATAGGTAGGGTGAGACATTGAGAACTTGTCACGATCGTAGAGAAAGTTAAGAAATTAACAGAATAGTAAAATAAGGAAACAATATTCTCATTCATATATTTTTATTCAAAATTATTCATATAGACTATTTTAAGAAAACATTAACAAATAAAACAATTGCTAAAAACCCTTTTTGGACTAGTGCATAATACACAAGGAGAAAAAGTTCAATTATGTTTTAAAATATTAATTTTTTTTTGTAGACTTTCAGCAGCGGCACTTTCCGCAAATAGTCGGTTTCTTTTAATTAAATATTGTTTAATATTTATCATAAATATTGAGTCTGTTATCATATTACAATTTTTCTCCTTGTGTATTAAGCACTTCTCTAAAAAGGAGAAATTTATCAATTGCTTTATTTGGTTTTTCATTATTTCTTTTAGGTTTCCTTCATGGATATGTTTTTCTAAAAATTTATAACACAGTGATGATCCTTTCTCCACACATTTGACTAAATCTATATGTGCATAATTTAAAGAACGCTTGTCGTCGCTGTATTCTTTAAATGAAGTAAAAAGGTGGCATACACTATCTCTGGAGGAGGTTAATGCCTGGGAACATGCTTCGCAATTTAAATTTATTTTTTTAATTATAAATCCGCAGACATAGGCACATGCTTGTATCTCACCAGAGTTTTCATCAATGTCAATTTCATTCATAGTTATTATATCGTCGTATATGTTTTTATGGACACTTGTTGAGGCTGTAGATTTTTTTGGATAGTCGTGGGCGAGAAATATGTTTAAATTATCTAAAATTATTGCTTCATCAGATTCACAATTTGTTGCCAGATTTGTTGAAGATAAATTTGATATTATGCTGGTTTTTAACCCAGCAACAAATTGTGAAACTGTTGGATTGAAATTTGACCCACAGTTGCTCCTGATACAGCCAAAACAATTTTCCAATGCGTCTTGCTGTAGTCTTCTGGTGGATAAGCTACCTATGTCTGGATATTTCTTTTTTAAATTGTTCCACAATAATTCAATACCAGTCATGGTTTGTATCCATCCATCCAGAGAGGGTGGCCTTGATCGAGCTCCGACAAATTCACAATTTTTAATTAAATCCTTCATTTCCCGGAAGTATTCTAAATGGGGGCTACGGTCTGAAATATTTTTTTTGTACTTTTTTCCTCTTTGCGGGCTTGGAGAATCTGCATTTAAACTGTCAAATAATTGATCAATTTTATTGATAATATTAACTGTAGCTAACACTTCTGTAGGTAGCTCTCCTGAAAAAAATACAAAATTTGGTTAAAAACAGGATCATGGTCTAGTTGAATATTATAAATGGATAACACATAGATATAGATTTTCATTGTGACCTCGGAAGTGTGGAAACAATTATAAAAAAAATTTGTTATATTCTATTAGAGATTCTAACAAGAGTCAACAAAATTTTTAAGGCTATATATTCATGTGTTGTTTTACCACAATTTTCTCTTAAACGGATACATAATGAAAACTGCAGTTGACTGAAGAAGCTTATAGGTATAAGTATATAGGTTTTAGAATTACATTTAATGTAGATATATTTTTTGTTGTCACTAGTTAACATAACTACCACCACGCCCATCATTCTCGTACTGAGCATTAACAGTACAGATAGTCTACACACGATCTTTCGAAGCTATTTATGTAACATCCTATAACATAATAGACTGCAAGACTGTTTTTTATATTATAGGAAACTTGTTTGGCTTTCCTGAAGGATAGATAACGGCCAGTGATAGCCACCATAGATGGTAATATTGTGTTGACATCTGTGTGATCGAAAGTATATGTTTATCAACTGCCATACACTCTAAACAGAAATACGAGTAACAAGCCCGTTATGTCAATGTACAATGATTGACATTGTTATGGCAAGAATGGGTAAAACGGTAAAAATAATGGGTCCAAAAATCAAACTAATGCGAGACATAACAGGTTTCTACCGCCTAATAATCACAAAGCTATTGATACGTCTAGATAACCATTTGCAATTTTAGAAACTGGGTAAAATGACAGAAGTTCTATTCTTCAAAGAGGTTCCAGACCAAATTAGACACTATCTAGTATTGTCTAAGCCATTTTTTAATAAATAAACTAGTACACATGGTCTAATAAGGGAATCACACCCATGACCTCCTTGTGTCTTTTTTTGTCATAGTATAGCAAACAAGCAGATGGCTCTCCTGGTGGAAAGAAACGACCATCGCCCCTAGAAGTCGTACAATGTGGTATCCGTGTGGCAAGATGATAATATTAATAAGTATACTCGCTACCTTACCTTCCACCATGAAACATGATAATTACAGGCATTGACGTTATTGCCGCAGGAATAGGTAATGCGGTGGTACCATACCTGATGAAACTATGCAGAACTCTACCAAGTAAGTTTGGCCAATTGTTACCCTTTCTACGAACTGCCTGGCTGAACGGCGGATGGCCCGGCCCAACATGGTGTCTCAGTAAAAACTGTTTCTATTGGACTAATGATATGGGTTAATTTTAAAAACAACAAAGAACTTTTTTTCGACAGAGCAGGATTTGAATCCACGACCTTGCCTAGAGCATGCCACGCTCAGGAAAGGTCGTGGGTTCAAATGCTGCTCGGACGAAAAAATTTTTTTTCTTTGTTTTTAAAAAAAATAATTTACCTATTGGTGTCTAAGTAAATACTGCTTCTATTGAGCTAATGATATGGCGAATCTTCTTACTAACCTTGAGTAATTTTGGCATACATCCCAGCGGACACAGTGTGACTGAGAACTTGCGCCGCCAATTTCACTTTCATCTTTTGCTTATTATTAGGATTTAGATGACTTTTTGTTAAGGCAGGCGCAAATACAAAGAAAGGATTGTTGTTATCCAGTTCAAAAAATTTTTGAATATGACTCCATTTAGCAATACCTGTAAACATATACC
Organism: Emesis lacrines; assembly: GCA_018237265.1. NCBI lineage: Eukaryota > Metazoa > Arthropoda > Insecta > Lepidoptera > Riodinidae > Emesis > Emesis lacrines. The sequence continues at coordinate 3,656 of DWSZ010000012.1, forward strand.
AATCTTTATAAATAATAAAATTATAAAAAAAAATGTACATAGAAGTTATTCCAAAAAAAAATTATGGAATAGGATGCTAGGATACTATTGAATACTAAACATTACACATATTATTATAGAATTTTTGCCTTTATTTTTTAAAGTAATATAGCAAACAAGCAGATGTCTTTGCTGATGGAAAGAGCCAACCATCGCCTATACACAGCAAATACATTTAGTGTCTTGCTATCGGTGTGACTGCATAGTATAATGCATTATGCATTATATTACCTTACCCTCTAAAGTGAAACTCGATAATGGCAACAATTGATGCTAGTACAGCAGGAATAGTAAAAGCAATGAATTTTAACACCCAGCAGTCATGATGGTATACATATAACTAATCGTTTGTTATAACACAAATAATCTAGCAGAACAGATTATCGATTTTTCAAAGGGGGCCCAGACTAAAACAGGGTTTTCAGTTATGTATGTTATGACATCACAGAAAATTTTTATTATATATTATTTTTTTATATATCATAGGATAGAAAACAAGCTGATGGCTCTCCTGATGGAAAAAGAAAACCATTGTATATAGACACCAGAGATGTTAATAGTGCATTGCTATCCGCGTGGCAGGAATGGAATGCCAAATGCATAAGTTTACCGGCTATCTCACCATCCAATCCGGAACACTCACCGTCATGAGTGTATTAGGAATAACTATGGCTGTAGTACCAAGACCGGGGCGAGACATTGAAAAACTCCACCACCTAATTAGGAGTCACGATGCTAGTGACAAGTGTTAGTCTTTACTCGCCTTTTACGAGATGCCTGGCAGTAAGGCAGTTGATCTAATCTTCGAAAACGGTATGGATCAAAATGATTTTACTTAGAAATAAAATCTCAGGAGGTTCATATAAAACTGCATCATAAATTAACATTCGTATAATGTCAGTGTTTTGATACTATTTCACAAATGCAACTCTTAAAAATGGAAAACCCTTAATGACTTTATCATCAGATAACCTTTTTGCGTAATACTGATCAACTGATTTTATTTTTCTAAGAATGTTCTAGTCCTAGGATATCTTGGCTGGAGCATCAAACAATGAACTGCATAATCTTGCGTTACGTAGCAAAAGTGTGATGTTTAAAATTTTAGGTAACACATATGTCAAGTGAAGTAACACATATGTCAAGTGAATATGTCAAGCAAGATATCCCTTAGTAAAGATTTTCTTTGCCAATTAATATACTAAGTCTTAAATGACCATTAAACGACTCTGAGTGCGGCAGTAAGAACCATTTCGCTGCTAACAAAATAGCTGACACATTAAAATGGTTGAACCAATTTTTATAAGTGAAGTTCAAAAACCACTACTAAAAATCCAGTTTTCAAAAATCTATTCACCCTTTTAAGACGACATACATACAAGGGGTATGCAGGTAGTAAGTCTAATCGATTTTGTGTCGGGAATTACAAAATTTAAGTAATTTAATATTTACTTTAAGTATATAAAAAAATTTTACTTACTTCCAATACATACTCCATTGCATTCAACATTAGTACTGCATTTGATATCATACTTTAGAAATAAGTTTCTGAAGCACTTGAGTAGATGGGGTGTATCATGGAGAGCCACTATTTCATAATTCCCTATTGTAAAATATGGATTATTAGTTGATACGCCTAAAACTGCGAGTGCCTTTCTGTTTACCCCGTCCATGTCACAAATAGTGGCAGCAATTGTAATGCCTGCATCAAAACAAGCAAGGAGGACCTGTAATAGAGAGAACGAAAACTTTATGGGGAAATTCTACTTAAGTAAATCCTTTGAATTGCAAAAAATAATTACTATAAAATTAATAAACTCAACTGCAACACATCCGAAAAATAAAACCGACTAGGTTAAAGAATATAGCCCTCATGCTTAAATTTATCAAGCTGTTTAGGCTCCAAAGAGCGTAACAAAGAAATAAATATAAAAAAGTAGTATGGTACAACATGTTACAGGATAGTGCACACTACGAAAAGTCAATTAGTATATTTAATAATAATCATAAATTGATACTTAAATAATTGTTAAGGATTTAAATAGTGCATATAAAAAAAATAGGTTGTACCTATTTTTGCATCACAATATGAACACATTACAAACGAGTATACGAGGCCATCACTGACTTATGTAATAGACTTATTAAAACAGATGTATTATAATAAAAATGGTAGAAAAGGACTCAGTAGCTGATTCTGAACAAACTACTTTCTCGGTGTGCATATAATTGTTACAGGTTGTATATATATATTTATAAAATAAGAAAAGTATCCTCATGCCCGTATTCCCGAAGAGGTAGGTAGAGGTACAACCAGTGCACCTACAATTAGCCAAAGTTACTAAGTACCACACAATGTGATAGGTGTGATAGATACCTATTAACAACCGGGCATTATATTATTGACATATATACATATATATATTTATATATATATAAATATATATATTTATATATATATATATATAGCTATGTTACTACCATCGTGACTACTTGGTGGTAGAGTTCTGCAATGCCTAATCCAGGTCTTGGTACCACAACCTTCGCCACTGTCGTGCTCCAGTTTGGAGGGAAAGGTAGCCAGTAAACTTATGCATGTGGCATGACCATTCTCCTTTACGAATAGCAACGCACCACTAACAGCGTTGATGTTTATTTGGTTTATCGATGTTTTCTCTTTCCATCAGGAGCGCCATCTGCTTATTTGCTATCTTATGAATATGATATAAAAAAATACCCACAGCATGTATTTTTTGCCTGTGCTCATGCTTCTCACTTAAAGAAAATGTTCTGCAAGTTGATATTTGAATAAACAATTGTTTAAATTCATTAACTCACCTCTTTAATTAGCACTGATAATCTGTTTGACGTAACATGGTCACCAGACAAGTAATATGCCACAGGCTGTTTTATTTTTTTTCTAATACCATTAATCATGAAAACAAGCGCATGACTTGCGACTTCTGGATCTCGGCCGTGATTGGTTCCATGATCTTGGAATCCATCCACTTGGTCATGTTTAGTATTATATGTCAGATTTTTTCTTATGCTCATTTCATCAAACAGGAGGCTGTATACATTATCTTGTGGAATAAAGTGTGTAGAAAATTTCTTTATTGTGTCAAAAACATGCGAATTAAGGCCAGGTTTAAGGGGTAACTTGTTTAATACATTTTTTAAGCTGGTCTGGCATGGCAATGCAAATAACCGTTGCAGGAGTCTGTAGCATGCAGGAGATCGTTTATAAATTCTTAAGGCTAAAATTTTCTGATGCAAATTCCATCTCCGACCTCTCTTTTTCCTTTTACAATTAAATAACTGGCCTTGTAATAATACAGCAAAAGAATTAGTTAAGTTTCTTGATAGCTGTTTAACAGCATCATCGTTATTTAAAGTTTCTAATATGTTTTCACTTTTGAGTTTTTGTATGGTTTTCTTAAGACTACAAATTTTTCGAAGATTCCTTCGACATTTATTTAACAAACGTTTTTCTTTTTCTGAATGCTTGACCTGAAAAAATAAATAAAGGAGTTGACAGTAGTAAGTAGAGGCTGCAGACAAGTGTATAGTTAAAAATAAAAAATGTTTATTTGCAATTTCAAGATACCAGCATATTCTACCACGATATGGTGTGCAAATATTCAGAAGTTCTAAATTTATTTACAGTTGATTTTTTTAGAATTCCTCGGTAGTAATTAGTTTGGAACATGGCCACACACTGAAAAGATTCAACGGAAGAAACTTAGTGGCCTTGTTTTTTTCTTCCTTATGTATAACAGTTATTTGGGTTGATTGATAGATTTTAAATTCATTTTAATAGCCAACATCATATTATCAATCTCAGCCATCCTTAAATTACTTATACAAATTTTATACCACTCCCCCATCCTATTGTTAAGCGTGGTCTGTCACACTTGTTTATTTCGTTTTATGGTTCAGTACCTCGAAAAGAAAAAACAGACTCAATTTGTTATAAGTCCATCCATCTGTCTGTCAAGACCCTTTTATTGGGAATGTGCCTCTGCATTATGTCGATGAGATTGATGAATATGTATCAACTACTCGGTCTACGGTCCCTCTTAGCTGTGAAAACACCAAGAATACCAGAGATGTTAACGGTGTGTCACGGGGGTGAAATGCTAGATGCATAAGTATACCGGCTACCTTACCCTCTAAACCGGTACACGACAGCAGCAAGCACTGACGTTATTGTGGCAGGAATAGGTAAGGCGGTGGTACCAAGATCCAGTTGAGCCGTAGCAGAACTCTACCACCTAGTTAGTTATCACGGTGTTAATTACATGTGTAAGCTTTTTGTCGCCTTTTACGATAAACCTAGTTGTAAGGCAGTTGGTTTATTCTTCAAAGGGGGTCCAGACCAACACGGGGAAAATCGCCATTTCTATCCCAAATCTTGCAATTTTTGCGATTTCAAATGAGAATCAAAACCTATGGTATCAAAACTATTTGTAAATTATTGCATTGAGAAATTACAGAGAGAAAACTGAATGTGTCACTGCCGTCATGACTACTAATTGGGTGATAGATCACCCAAGTTTTGTGTGGGTTTTTTTAATTCATGGTTCAATAGATCCGATGCTTCTTCTTGTCTTGTGATGGTTTTGAGAGTAAAAGTAGAATAGAAATTATTTTTCTTCTGCATGCGGCTTGCACGCGAAGAAAATCTTTTTTGGTTCATATACCTAGTGATCAAAGAGAAAAATACAAAGAAATAAAAATTTACTAACACTTGAGGAATTTGAAGTTCCAGGCTGAGCGGTTTCCATTATTAACTGACCAGAGACCCCAATTGAACTAGTCACCTCAATCTGTAAAACAACAAATTATGTAGCGAATATTATAATACTAAAATATTTTATTCTGAACAACAAGGATCATATTGTTAGTAGATACATGACTATGAATAAATTAACTTTTAAGCTAAAAGGGCTCCATTCCATTCCAACAGGGCTCCATTTTTTAAATGGGTAATTCAGTAAAAAATGTAAAACTAAAAATCATATATTTAACATTACCACTTACAATAGAAGACTGGGAAGTTCCAGGTTGACAGGTCGAATTTTTCACAAGTGTATAAGGAACATCAATCTGAGAAGTCTGCGATGTTGTGGCAGCATCCTCAGAGGGAATGGCATAACGATGCAGCTTTTTCATTTGGTTATGATGTTCTACAAAAGCACTTTCAGGAAAATGTTTAGAACAAAGCATTTTATGGCTTGTATATAACTTTTTCTGAAAGTCTTCACAGCTCCAATTCTCCTCGGGATAACAAAATTTTGCCCACGCTTTCATGCTGAAAACATGAATTTTTACTATTATAATTATATCATTAATAAAAGATTGCAAAATTATAAAGATTTTAATTGATAGGTCTCATTCTTAGAATAATAACGCACAGAATGGCAATCTGTACATTAGAATTGTAACTAATTGGAGAAGGTCTTGGGCTTACTTCAACAGTTAAATTACGTCAATGTAAATAGGGTCTTGTACTAGTTCTATATACAATATTACCATGTTTATGAAACATTTAATCTAATTTACAATGCTTCATTTTTTACTTCAAATTTTGTATGAAAGTAACCATCTAAGAGTTATAAATCTATGATCTCATTAAGAGTTTATTAATTTTTCGATAGGTTCCTTTTTTGATATTTAAAATTTTTCATGAACATCTATAATATAAATAATAAGTCGGGTTTTCCTTCCTGACGCTATAACTCCAGAACGCACGAACCGATTTCCACGGTTTTGCATTCGTTGGAAAGGTCTCGGGCAAAAATTCAGGAATCCCCAAAGAAATGTTACAAAAAACGAAGCCATCTGGTGGCGAAACGGAGTTTGCCGGGTTTGCTAGTAAACTTATACAAAAGACCTTTTATTTTTGTTGAGGTCACTTTGTACTGCAGAACTAGGGCTAAAAAACATAAACCATGTGTAAGGGTACTCAAATAAAAAAAACAAAAATATTAACAAGAAGTATGACGAAAGATTGTTGTATTATTATTTTTTATATGAAAAATTATAATTAACTATATAATTACTAGCTGTTTCCCTCGACTTTGTCCACGTGATTAACCTATACTGTGTCATAGACAAAACTATGTGCAAAAGTTATATCTATAGCCTATATGTTATTCTCATACATAAACACTGCCAAGTTTTATCATAATCTGTTCAGTAGTTTTGGCGTGATTGAGAACTATTTACTGTAAATATTTAATGGTTTTATTTTCTAATCTGAAAGACAACAGCAACAAGTACAGATACTGTTGCAGCAGAATTAGGACAGATGCTGGTACCAGACCCAGTCGAGACATTATAACATATAAAAAAGCAGATAGCTCTCCAGATGGAAAAAGAAAACTATAGCCTATACACACCAAAGCTATTAACCGATTCTGTGCGGATGGCTCCGCAGAGGCACAGTCTTTGGTGTTTATAGGCAATGATTTTCTCTTTCTATCAGAAGTTCAACAGCTTGTTTGATATTCTATGATATAAAATAAATAATAATATGAAAAGCAACATTACATTTATGTTTCAAAAACTGTTTTTAGTAGTATTGGATTTGCAATGTTATAACCTCGCAAAGACATAATCTTTTAGTAACCAGGTCATCTTAAATATTTGAATAACAACGACATAGTCTATTGTTTTCTTGTTTTGTGTTAAATAGCAGAAAACTAATGTTATGTTCTAGCAGGAAAAAATGTTAATTGGTGATTTTACTAAGGCTAAGTACTAAACTATAACTGCAATGTGAAGTAATTGTAGGAAGTGGTTATGTTGTTTTTCCACCACGTTATTTACTTATAGATAAATTAAAGACATGCATTAGGTACGTACCGTTCAGCATTAGAAGGCCCTGGTTTTGGGAATCTATGTAAGATTATATTGGGGTCTTTTGCAGTCGAAGCATTGCATTTTGCACACTTGCGACTATTGTCCTTCATAATTAAAACTAATCCACTTCACAAAGAAGAAAACAAGAATCACTAGGCTAAAGAGTCACTAGGCTAAAAAGTCACTAGGCACGTTTCACGAAAACGTGTAGGCAGGATCACTATGCAAAGGCGGAGGAAAAGATTCTACTCGACGCTCTTTGAAAAGGAAAGCACAAGAAATATCACTGTTTCACTGAAAACAACACGAACAACGACGTAGTAGTTGCAGTAAACAGTTGAAGTTCGAATGTTTGAAATTTTGACATCGTCACTCAGTGTTGCCAATTTTAACGGATTTTTCGAGCCAGAAAAATACATTTCTTTTATTACTGGTATCTCTATATCAAACCCACTAGTTCGAACCATCCAATCAGAATAAAGTTGGCAGACCCTG
>DWSZ010000013.1:0-10986 GCA_018237265.1 Emesis lacrines
GTGAGGTAGCTAAGATTTGGATGGGATGTGAAAAAAAAAATCTCGCCTCATGGATGGAAACGCACTATTAACATCTTTGGTGTATATTGGCGATGGTTTTCTCGTTCCATCAGAAGACTCATCTACTGGTTTGCTATCTTATGATATAAAAAACAATGAATTTCGAATATAAAAACATTGAAGAGACCATGTGATTTCGTCGGTATGTGTAAAAGTAATAACAAGAATAGAATAAGTAGAATAGAAAAAGAATTATCAAAATCGGACCACTCTTAAAAAGTTATGTGTGGTTAAACATAAAGAAAAAAATTTAGGTGTCGAGTTTCACACACAGAGGTCGACACTTTGGTTGATCAGCGGAGCACGCGACCATTTAAATATTTTGTTTTGATTTAAAAATAATATTATTATTGCTATTATATTTCAAGTTTGGATACCAATCTGGCAATGAGTTTGTTCATTAGCCCCATATTTAATTGCCTCATAACCAGTTATCCTTGTATGTTTATACAAATGTCTAAGGAATATAAAGGAAGCAATTACTTGTTTCCTTTATAAACTAGAGCTATTAATATTTTATTTACTTATAAATAGCCTATTTTGAATTATATAGAAATCACAAATTTATTTAATTGTCTACACTAACCTAAAAGAGGAAACTTTTAATTGTTTGTGTATAATGGATAACGTCAAAAACTAAAATAAACTTTACTTATACCTGGCGAAATAACGTCGGCGCTCGTCACTGTCGTGTTCTGGTTTGGGGGGTAAGGTAGCCGGTTAATTTATGCACTTGGCTTTCCATCCCTATCACATTCATAGCAACGCATCATTTACATCTTTGGTTTATAGGTGATCGAGACAGCCCTTTAGCGCAGGCATTAATAGCCCTAAGGACCTTTAACAGGTTTTATAGATTACTGGACTCAGGTGTTAACTCATAGCACACTTTTAATTTACACAAGAGCACAATCTTAAAGCATTTATTTTAACTATCAAATTTTGAAATTTTCTTAAAAGTTGTCATTTAGAAACTAGGCAAATGGATGATTAAGAAAAGTGAGGTCATATCAATTTTTAAATTTTCACACCCGTTTTTCATTCATTGCTACTAAGGAAAAGAGTCTTGCAAACAATTCTTAATAGTTTGCCTAATAATATATAAAAAATAATAACGGTTTGATTTGTTTGTAACAATATGCGGAGTGAGTTATGACTGCAAATAAAATGCCATAGCTTTTATTTCAATCGATTTTGTCAATTGACGATAAATCAATTGAACTAAATTCAATCAATTTATCGACAATATTTTTATTTTTCTATTGACAAGCTACAGGATTTACTCCTGTTGAAAGATACAATCTGAAAAATATCTTACCATTGAGAAGTGGTAAAATATAGTTAGGTAAGAAATATATTTATTAGGCGTATACATATTACGCATATAAAAACATACAGCCTTACCAATAAATTTAGAACAACAGTGGATTAGTCAAATAGTGTATAACCCACTGTTGTTCTACGTGTGTTACACACGGACAACCCTAGCAAACCGCCGACGCAGCTTTTACCCCGGTGTTGCGATCAACATTGCACACGGCCCGATTGCGCGATGGAAGCACGAGGCGCAAGCGCAGCAGAAACGTGCCTATTGTCTTCGCCCGCTGCCCCGATGGAACTTTCCACAATATAATTCATTCATTATTAGATCTAACATCGATCAGTTTAGACTAGTTTTACTTTTAAGTAATTTTGTAATTTTGAAATTATTAAATATATTAATAAAATTTGCATTTTTTTTGCATCCTCTGGCTGCAGCCTTCGTAATTGGCGCAGTCGGTAGGATTTAGTCAAGCATAGATTCGTAAATCGATTACGATAGATAGACTAAATTCGAACCTACAAGTGTTGTGGCCAGAAGAGTATCCAAAAATCGATACGGCAGAAGATGCAGATTTGGTGAGTACCTAGATCTTACTAGAGTTGCTTGCCTTCCTAATTTTAATTTCCTTTTTCATTTCCTGTGTATTTTCGCGTGTAATTTTTATGTGCAATTTTTAGGTGTAATTTTTGTGTGTCCCCGTGTTAAGATATAATTTTCCAAAATTTTCTTTCCACGAAAATCGCGGACCTCTAGGTTAGATAATTGTAAGAGGCTATTGCAAATCGATGCAAATAGGAATTTAGATAGTATATTAGAAAATAGCAGTAGTGATAGCGATAGCGCAGATTATAGTTTTTCATTAACTTCAAATAAAAGTGTTATAATTAATAAATCAATCATGAGTACAGATTTAGTAGACCAAGTCTATAAGGCCCTACGCCTGTTACCCGAGTTTGACGGGAACCCAAATGTGCTCACGCGGTTCGTACATCTGTGCGATCAGTTAGTTGTTCAATTCATACGAGCGGAACCGGGATTCGAGCTAAGTAACCTCGCGTTACTTAATGGCATCCTTAACAAAATAACTGGCCATGCCGCTCGCACAATTAATTCTAACGGCATACCAGAAAATTGGCAAGGCATCAGAAATGCTTTAATTAATAACTTCTCTGACCAGCGCGATGAAACAGCCTTATATAATGATCTCGCACTCCTAACCCAGCGAAATTTATCTCCGCAGGAGTTTTATGAAAAATGCCAGAGCTTATTTAGCACGATTATGACATACGTAACTTTGCATGAAAATATAGCCACCACTATAGAGGCGAAACGCGCCTTATACAAAAAACTAACTTTACAAGCGTATGTTCGCGGCCTCAGAGAGCCACTAGGCTCGCGCATTCGTTGCATGCGCCCTGAAACTATCGAAAAGGCATTAGAATTTGTTCACGAAGAGATGAACACCCTTTATCTGCAACAGCGAAACGACCATTTGATAGATCGTAAAATACAACACACGTCATCATTCGATCCCACAGTTCATGCAGTTAAGCCATTTAATTTGCCACCCTCGCGTCCATTTACTTTCTCACCAACTTTTAATAATATGCCCGGACCCTCCAACCCTACTCGATTCCAACCACCGAAGCCAACACCAGTTTGGAAACCTCAAATGTCGTTTGAACGTGGACCCACGCGCACGCAGCAAATGTTCGGTGCCCCGCCGCCCAACTATAGACCACAAAGTAACGTATTTAGAGTTCCCCAGCAAAGACCAGGGTACGCGTTACCCCACAACGGCCCTAAGCCTATGAGTGGCGTCAGCCATTACGTAGCTAAACCAATGCCTAGACCCATGACAGGACATGACTGGACGAGACACGGTAATCCACCACCAACAAACTATTTTAAAACGCGAGAAATAAACTTTAACGAATTTGACTTTAATTACCACGACCACCCAGACTATAACTACGATTATTACGAACAGACTTACTTTGAACCGACATACGAACCGACATACGAGGCAACCTATGAGGTTCCACCATATACCAATGACTACATCCCCGCCTATGTAGAGGAACCTCAAGAAGAAGCCGCCACTGAAAATCAGGATTTTCGGGTGGCCTCGAAGTTAGAAAAACCAAAATAGAGATTAATCTGCAAACGCAAAGACAACTTCCTTTTGTACAAATAGTAGATCCTCCTTTAAAATTATTAATCGACACCGGCGCGAATCAGTCATTTATTAGTCCCGACGCGGTAGAAAAATTTTATTCTCACATTCAATGTGACTTTGAGCCTTTCGAAGTCACAAACATCCACGCAACCACTCGTAACAATTACTCCATAACGATACCATGCTTTCAAGAGTTAAATGAAAATAGTGATCTCAAGCTGTTCATCTATAAGTTCCATAATTACTTCGACGGACTAATAGGCCTAGATTTATTAGAAAAGTTAGAATCAACCATAGACTTAAAAAATAAATTCTTGATCACAAGACATTCTAAAAACCCTCTGCATATGTACGATTCGCGAAATTGCAATCTTTATGAAGATATAATACCGGCTAATACATCTAAAATGATCAGAGTTCCGATTAACTTTCATGACGGCGACGCCCTAGTAACCGAGCAAATAATATCCAACTGTACCATACGTGATTGTATTACTACCGTTAAAAATAATCGCGGAGTTATTGAAATAATTAACCCCACTAAGCACGACTTAGTATTTTCAATGGATCGACCTGTGAGTGCAGAACTCTTTAACATGCAATTCACCCGTACCCAAAACCTCACTGATCGTGCGAGTGAGGTACTCACACGTTTGCGTACTGACCATCTGAATCCTGAAGAACGAGCCAATTTAGAGTCTCTTTGTGCACAATATGCTGATGTATTCTATCTCGATGGTGAACCCCTAACTTTCACCAATAAAATAAAACATACCATTCGTACCACAGACGAATTACCTGTCTATACTAAGACCTATAGATACCCCTTCGTTCACAGACAGGAAGTTCAGGAACAGATCTCCAAAATGTTAGACCAGGGGATAATTCGACCTTCTCAGTCTGCCTGGAGCTCTCCCATCTGGGTTGTTCCAAAGAAGGCCGATGCATCTGGAAAAGTCAAGTGGCGTATTGTTGTTGATTTTCGAAAAGTCAATGAAAAGACAATTGACGACAAATACCCAATCCCAAACATCAATGATGTGTTAGATAAGCTAGGTAACTGTCATTATTTCACCACGCTAGATCTTGCTAGTGGGTTCTATCAGGTGGAGATGAATCCAGAAGACATCCAGAAGACAGCTTTTAACGTAGAGCATGGGCACTTCGAATTTTTGCGAATGCCCATGGGCCTTAAAAATTCTCCATCCACATTTCAGCGTGTGATGGACAATGTTCTTAGAGACCTCCAAAACAGCATATGTCTAGTTTACTTAGATGATATTATTGTGTTCAGTGTTTCCCTTCAGGAGCACATGGTAAATTTAGAAAAAGTCTTCCAAAGACTTAGGGAATCGAACTTTAAAATTCAGATGGACAAGTCAGAGTTTTTAAAGTTAGAGACAGCTTACTTAGGTCACATAATAAGCAAAGACGGTATCAAACCTAATCCTGATAAAATCGCCGCCATTCAAAAATTCCCCATTCCAAAAACAGCTACAGAAATAAAGCGGTTCCTTGGCTTACTGGGATATTACAGAAAATTTATCCCAGACTTTGCGCGCATAACAAAACCAATGACACATTGTTTAAAGAAAGGCTCCAAAGTAAACCATACTGACGCTAGATATATTGACTGTTTTGAAAAATGTAAATTGCTACTGACTAACGACCCTATTTTACAATACCCTGACTTTTCTAAGGACTTTGTTTTGACTACCGACGCTTCTAACTTTGCAATAGGCGCTGTCCTCTCCCAAGGAACTATAGGTAGTGACAAGCCGATAGCCTACGCATCTAGAACTTTAAATTCAAGTGAAACAAACTACAGTACAATAGAAAAAGAGCTGCTAGCTATCGTTTGGGCCACTAAGTATTTTCGTCCATACCTATTCGGCAGGAAATTCAAAATTGTAACCGACCATAGACCCTTGCAGTGGGTCATGAGTCTTAAAGAACCAGGTTCAAGACTTACACGTTGGAGGCTCAAACTAAGTGAATATAACTTTACTACAATATATAAGCAAGGCAAACAGAATACCAATGCTGATGCTTTGTCTCGTGTTGAACTTAATAATGAAGACACTAACTCTATAATTGTTAACGTATCTGAAAAAGCCCCATCGGAAGCAGGTTCTGAAACATTAACGGCCCCTAGCATCAATCCTATAAATTCATCTAACCATGACAATTCAGAGACAGAGACTGTTCACACTAGCAAAGAAAACCCAATCTTAGAAGTTCCAATTTCTGACTATCCGCTTAACAAGTTTTCTAGACAAATTGTTTTTGTGTTAGTAGGTGACATTAAGAAGCGACCGACTGTGACTAAACCTTTTGAGACTCACACCCGAACGACTATACAACTATCGGAATCGAACTTAATCAATGACGTAGTTAACGCGGTTAAAGAATTCGTTAATCCTAAGGTTAAAACAGGCATTATCATTCACCCACCTCTCGCGATGTACAAAATTATCCCAATATTACAGGAAAATTTTAAAAGCTCTGCTATGAGTCTTGTTCTAACTAAAATCGAATTAGAAAATGTAAAAGAGTACTTACGCCAACAAGAGATCATAAAAAAATACCATGAGGGCAAAACTAACCACCGCGGTATAGCCGAATGTTATTTAGCGCTATCTTCAAAATACTATTGGCCTAAAATGAAGGAATGTGTAGCGAAATACATAAATGAGTGTAGCATCTGCGGTCAAGCAAAGTATGATCGAAACCCGATAAAACAAAAATTTTCAATTGTTCCCCCGCCTTCAAAACCTTTCCAAATAGTCCATCTTGATCTCTTTACTGCACAAAACGAAAAATTTCTCACAATTATTGACGCCTTTTCTAAGTATGCTCAAGCCTATCACCTAAGGGATAGCACTGCACTGAGTGTCGTACAAGCTCTACTTGTATTCTGTACACACCATGGCATCCCCTTGACTATAGTCACGGACGGAGGCCCTGAGTTCACAAACCAGATATTCGCCGAATTTATTCGCATACACAAAATACAGCATCATAAAATTTTAGCTCATTCTCCAAACGACAATGGAATGGTAGAGAGACTCCACTCAACAATCCTTGAACACTTACGAATATTAAAACTTGAAAAACGTACCGAACCAGTAATTATTCTCATGCCTTATGCCATTTTAGCGTATAATAGTTCTATCCATAGTTTTACGAAATGTAGACCACTAGATTTGATAACAGGACATTTTGATCCTCGGGACCCCATAGACATAGATTTATCGGAACACTTATTCCAGCAGTATTCCCAAGACCACCGAAAACGCATGAATCAGGTATATGACATAATTAATGAGACTTCTCTACACGACAGAACACAACTTACCGAAAATCGAAACAAGGATAGGGAACCAGAAAAAGACTATTCTCCCGACCAACAAGTCTTTGTACGTAACCCTATGGCATCCAGACAAAAACTAGCTCCACGATATACTCAGGACACTGTACTAGCGGACCTCCCAATTCATATTTATACGAAAAAGAAACGGGGTCCAGTAGCTAAGTCTCGCCTTAAGCGAAGCCCTAAAAACCCCACTTTGTTACAGGACACTACTATGGCTGACAATACTGCACCCGACTCGAGGACAAGAACTAACGATTGACTCACTTGACAGTGGACCGGGACTACTTCCCTTTAAATTAGGAGCTGCAAAAATTATCTCACATCATCACTCTTTCCTAAGTTATGTAGATTTAGAAAACATTAGACTTCAAATACAATTAGTACAATCTCAAATGTCGGAATTAAAACCTTTACTTAATAATAAAACTCAATCCCTTTTCAACCCTCACTTGGAACACCTTAATAGTAAAATTGTATTAATTTCAGATAAACTTAATATATTTGAATCAACTCGTAATAAAAGAGGTCTCATCGACGGTCTTGGATCTGTCATCAAAAGTATATCTGGTAACTTAGATTATACTGATGCAATAAAGTACGAAAACGCTATTAAAATCTTGCGCACTAATGAACAGAAACTTGAGTCAGAACTTAATAATCATGTTAGCTTAAACAAAAATTTCATTTTACAAAGCTCTAAAATAATAGATAGTATAGTTGCAAATCAAAATAAAATGAGGAAAGCGTTAGATCTGATTTTAGAAAGCGATATTAATAGAGATACTGATTTAGTAAAATATGCTCATCTGGCACAGCATCTTTTAATTCTAGGTGATAATGTTGAAGATCTATTTGAAGAATTGCAGGGTTTGGAAAATACTCTAACCTTTATTCGTGCATCGAGCACACCTTATTCTATTTTTAGTTTAGATGATGTTAAAGATATGTTAAGCAAATTAAGGATTTTATATTTCAGTAATCAAATCCTAGACATAGATTTTAGAAACTTTTATGAAGTAATTAAATTAGGCTATTTTTACTTAGACAAGCAGATCGTAGTAGTCATAAAAGTCCCAATTATCGTTCCTTTGTCATACGATCTTTACAGATTATCCCTTGTTCCAAATAGAAACCATGAAGTCCTGATTCCACCCCTACCTTTCATAGCAATCTCTAGCAAAGATTTTCGGTACATAGAGACAGAATGTCCGAAGGTTAACTTATTATATCTCTGCCAATCGAAATCAAACTTCGAGATCCAGGCCAAGCACGACTGTATACAACACCTTATCACTCATCAAGAAATCCAATCAAGCTGCAAACCAATTCCAGTAACCCTAAAAAACGAAGCCTTGGAGGCACTAGACGACAAGCATTATACCCTGAGTTTCCCTACGCCGACTAAAGTGAAGATATCCTGCGGACAAGAACAATATCGTACACTTACAGGAAGCTACTTAGCTATCATACCGCTAAATTGTAATCTGAAAACGCCTGCATTCACCATCTCTAACTCAGACGATCACATTAAAGGACATGTCATAAGGATAACAGAAATACCGGTACTCAACGAATCGCAACCTAAAGTAACACCACAGTTCATCTTCAACTCGCCGAGTCTTCAAAAACTCCACACCCTAAACAACAAAATAGCTTCTGAATCGCCTATCCACACAGACGACATCACGGATCCAATCATATATCATACAACAATACCTGTCTATCTTATACTATTAGGTGCAAGTGCACTCTTAATTACACTTTTGTACCGCCAACTATATAGCAAAATCTTGAAAAAAAACATAGATCCGACGGAAGCCTTCAGCACCAACCCTGAAATATCTTATGCGGTCCCAGCACCGCGCCGATTCACTTACACACTTTCCACAATATAATTCATTCATTATTAGATCTAACATCGATCACCTTAGAGTAGTTTTACTTTTAAGTAATATTGTAATTTTTAAAGTATTAAATATATTAATAAAATTTTCATTTTTTTGCATGCTCTGGCTGCATCCTTCGTAATTAACGTACTGTATATACTGTTTATGTACTTTGCCACCAATACATAGGAACTTCAGCTTTTCATTTTTTTGCTTGAAATTTGTTGCTTATTGTATCCAGTCTATCCAGACGAATATCAGTTAGCATAGTACAGTCAAGGTTACAGTTAAAGCAAAGTCAGAATTCAATTAATTGTATTGCTTGCGAGTTCTATTTATTGTTGATTATGCATTTTGTTGAGGTAATCAGTAGAAACGTTTGACGCTTGATTTACGTTCACGGTTAACTAATGTTACACAATTCTGTGAGGCCAAACGTTGAGAACGTTCAAAGTTTGATTCTCGTTCGCAGTTCGCTAAGGTTTGGGAACTCTGTGAAACCAAACGATGAGAACTTAGTGGGATCATCAATACTTAGTTTGCTCAATATCGCTATTATAATTTGACATATCCGTTCTAGTTGCCTGATTGCAATAGTGTACAGGCTGATATTCTCGTTTTTACAATATTCTTGGAATTCAGTTGAGGTAACAGCAGCGTTACGATCTGTAATGATTCTCTCTAGTGCGACAAAGGCTTGTTGTTGTAATTTTAACTTCTCTAATGTCTCTCCAGCAGTCAAAGTCTTAGCAGGGTAGATCCACGGGAATTTTGTATAAGCATCTACGACGGTCGGCATGTACTTATAGTTTTGGTTGGTTGCAGTCATTGGTCCTAAATGGTCTATGTGGTGCGTGGTAAAGGGACATCAACCTTGTCTATTGGGTGTAGAAATTCTTCTTTCTTCCCTGTTTTGTGCAATATTAGGATATATTCGACGCAGTTGTTTATAACCTTTTTTATCTTTTCTGTCACATTTTCGATGTAATATTTTTTTTTATAAATTTTTTTGTTTTGACTATTCCAAAATGTCCTCTTTTATGATTTTTCGTATTATCTCATAGTGCATCTTCTTTGGCATTACTATTAATTTGTTTCCGCCTTTTAACTTATATAAAAAATCATTTTGCATCTAGAAATCTTGATAACTTGATAACTTTATTCGTCTCCGTCCTGTGCCATCCTTATTATTGCCAAAGTTTCAGTCAGTGTAAGGCAGATAGGGTTTCTGCTGAGGGCGTCAGCGTGTCTCATTCTTAATCCTGGTTGATGTTCTATTCTGTAATTGTATTTTTCTAGGAGCAGAGCCCAACGATCAACTCTAGGAGGTTAATCCTTTTTTTGCAGTCATACAGCCGAGCAGTTTGTGACAATTTCGAAGTGTATTCACAGTTAATAGACTCGGAACTTTTTTATGCCAGCAATGATAGCCAAAATTTCTAAGTAATATCTATGATATTTCCTCTCAGCCGATGAAGTCTTTTTACTCATATAGTGGACAAGGTAAGACTGATTTTCTTTGGAGCTTCGCTGCAAAAGAACAGCCTCATATTCGTCAACACTAGCGTCCGTATGTAATTCTGTTTTTAAATCTACATTGTATATTCGCACAAATGGCGAACTACACAATATTCGTTTCAGCTCTGTAAAGGCTTTTTCGCAATCGTCGTGGAAATATGGCGTCTTTTTTTAACATCCGTTAATGATTTAGCAATAAGGAAATAATTTCAAATGAATTTCCTCAAATAACCGGTCAGAACCAGGAAAACCAGACTGTACAGGTTTTACATTGTTTGGTAACTTGAAGTTGACCTCTAAACCGAACTGTTCAGCTCTAAAAAGTACTATTTCTAGCTTTTTCATTCCTTCTTCTCCTGTTTAGCTGAAATATTCAAATCATCGAGGTAAACCAGCAAATTGTCATCGAGAATCAAATCGCTGAGATGTCATTAATGAATCTTTAAAAACCAGATGGCGTTATACATAGTCCGAAAGTACTGTAGTAATGATCGATCTGTACGTTGGCTGTAAATACTCCTTCAGTGTAACTTCAGGCAAAATAGCAAATATTCCGATAATACAAGTTGATTATCTTTCATAGTCTTTAATATCTTTTTTTATTTTCTCCAACTCCAATTTTGTAATTAGGTTAACGTTACTT
>DWSZ010000014.1:0-10942 GCA_018237265.1 Emesis lacrines
AAAAGAGACAAAACACTATATAAGTAACCCACTCTTGTCTTACGTGCATTTAGGGTTACCAGTTGGGGAGATTAAATGATCTGGACAAAATTCCAAAAAGCCGGGAATTTGATATCATAGTCGGGACTAAAGGAAATTAATTGCCAAAAATTCACTTTTTATCAGGCTACATTTTTCAAAAATTGAGAGATCACAACTATAATCCTGTTATGACAAACGTTCTAGTTATTATGAGATACAACCGAATCATCAAGTGTATAAACTTTATTGCAGTATTAGGTATACTATTGCAATTAAATCAAGCGATTGTATTGATTTTTTTTTTTGGGACTCTGGACATCATACGAATTGTCTGGACAATCCAGACCAATCCCAACCATCAGCCAACCTTATGTGCATTGATAAGGCCAATAATGTTTAATTTGTCATTGTTTTTTTAATAATAAACTTGTACTTTACTCTTTACAATAAATTTTTATGTATTATGTATAGAAATAAACATATTGCATTAGAACAATTTCAACCTAACTCTGTTAATTTCCAGTATTTATTTACTCATATCTTGTGTGTATCGTGCTTACAAATACAAACAACAATCCTTCGTTTCAATCGCCGCGAAAAAACGAGTCGACTCCGGATCACCTCATTAATAATATACAGATAACAAACTCACTTCACACAGGTCGGTCGAGTTTAGCAAACTGTTATTCGGTCGTTAGCCTTAACCTTATAACAAAAGGCCATCCTTGAATCAATAATTAAATGTACAATAAAGAATCTAATAAATAAATAAACAAAATTATATAAAAATAACAAGATGTAATATATTTTGATAAACACCCAACCCCAGAAATACAATCATCTGAGCTCATCACACAAACACTTTTCCCTGCTGTGAATTGAACCTGGGCCCTGTGGATTGTATAGTTAGAGTCACTAGCCACTCGAACAATGGGCCGGTGATTTTGGAAATACGTGTTATTTACATTTTATTTACATTACTTTTTCAAAGCAGATTGTTATATCTGAATATTTGCAAATGTTTTGTCCAATTCTAGGTTGATGTAATATTATGCTATTGCCACTTCTTACACATCCTAATTCAAATTATATTTTGGAGTAAGAGTTATATCTACCTAAGTGTATTTTTTGTGATAATATGTACGTTACTAGAATGTGCATTTTGAATTTTATATATTCATTATTTTGACTTGTTTATAAATTTGTTCAGTTAACGTAATTGTATTTAAAAAATACCTTTATTAATTTATTTTCTACTTGAATAAAAAAATTTGTTTCATGTTTTTGGTAAAATAATTAAAATTTGAAAGACATAATCTTGCCTTTATGGTAATAGGCACATACTTATAATTTCAACTGGATTTTTAGCTTTTTCTTAGACGTAAAGCTTAGACAAATTTTTTTTCTAAATTCTATTTTGATATTAGACAAAAGGGTCCAAAGACAAATTATTTGTTACTTTTTTAAATGATACATCAGTCGAAACGTTTATTATTTATGTGTATTTCTTTATTTTTCAGAAAACTTTGATCCTCAAATTGATCATAATTATGCACGATTACAACACTTTGACCACACATATGCCAGAACAGAAACTTGGAGAAATGGTTAGTTGTTATTTAGTTATAGTTTAGTTGATTCTTAAATTTGCAATTTAAAACATTAATCTAATTGAATAGATTCAGCTTACTGATTGCAATTGCTTTACATATACAAGGTTTCAAATTAACAAACTTCCTATAATTAATAGTTAAATTACTACATTAAAATTGCTAGTATATCCCATACTTATTGTATACGTAAAAGTTTGTAGGTTTTTGTTACTTTGTTTGTTACTTAATCACGAAAAAGCAGCCATCTGGATTTTGAAAAAATTTAGATATTTGGATATTGCAAGCAAATGAAAGACATGAACGACTACGACTTGAGAAAAATCGTAGGTACTATAACATGACCCTGCCATTTAAACTTAGACCTATACACAATAGGACAACGGACAGTCCTGTATTCTGCAGCTGAATGGAGGAACTGAAAACCATTGTTCATGTTCTTGAGCGTAGGAGTGTGGTCAAACAATCTACATGCATATATGCTTGTTGTTCCCTGGGGAAATTCAATAACTCGTTTAAGTCAACATCAGCTATCTTGTAAGCTTTTGAAAGGAGTTAGGATGGCTGGAAATATATATAAGTTGAAACAAATAATACAAATCTACAAAATTTCATTGAAATCGGTTCAATGGTTGTGTGGCGAGGTTGAAATGCCACTTGCATAAGTATACCGGCTACCTTACCTCTCAAACCAGAACACAACAGTGACAAGTACTGACGCTATTGAGGCAAGAATAGGCGGTACCAAAACCCGGTGGAGCTGTTGCAGAACTCTACCACCTAGTTAGTTGTTACAATGTTAGTGACATATTATAGCTTTCTCTTGCCTTTTACGAGATACCTAGCTGTAAGGCAGTTGATCTCAGGGAAAAATATATAGCCAAACAAGTCGATGATGGCCTAATAATCTCATTACTCTTTATATAATATTTCATATTAAATAAATAAATTTACTATCTCACCAATACAAACAGCACCATCACTGATCCTATTGTGGTTAGGAAAAATAAGTTTACCCAGTTATCAAACTCAGATTAGACCTAGAACAATACCACATAGTAGTTACGATGGTAGCGGCAAGTTTGGTCTATCGTCCACCTTTTATAACCTGGCAAGAGTAACTTACTTTTTCTTTTTTTTTATATTATAGGAGCAAACAAGCAGATGGCCCTCCTGATAGAAAGAGAAGCAATCACTTATAAACACCAGATATGTTAATGGTGCGTTGCTATCCGATTCTCAGCAGGGACAAGGGTTTCTGCGGGTTGTTTTTTTTATATTATTGGATAGCAAACAAACAGATGGCCCTCCCGATCTATCGCCTATAAATACCAGAGATGGTAATGGTGCGTTGCTATCCATGTGGCGAGGTTTAAATGCCACATGCATAAGTATACCGGCCTTACCCTCCAAACTGAAACACGACAGCGTCAAGCACTGACGCTATTGCGGTGGGAATGGGTAAAGCATTGGTACCAAGACCCGGTCGAGCTGTTGCATTACTCCCATCTAGTTAATTGTCAGTGTTAGTGACATGTGATAGCCTTTTGTCGCTTTTTACGACATACCTAGCTGTAAGGCAGTTGGTCTATTCTTCAAAAGGGGCCCAGATCAACACTATTACATTCATACTACATGGGGACCAACCAATATTATTTGTAAGTTTATAAAATTGATTTTGATGAACAAATATCAGACCTAATAATATGTATAACCTATTATTATCATTTTTTTTATCTATTTCAGATACAACTTCTAGTCTAAGGAAGTCTCAGGATTTACTGAAAACTTCTCTTCAGCAAATCATTCCTTGTTTTCCATCAACTAGCCAGGATTTAGGTAATAAATAATTAGTAGCTTAATAACTAGCAAGTTTTAGATAATAACATACATTTTTTCTACAACTTGACCTAAAACAGGTAACAGACTGGGCAAATAATCTTATTTGCAATTATATGTCTCCCTAGCTGTTACCCGCGATTTCATCCACGTCATTAACCTATATTGCGTGCACAGATCGTGTAAATGCTAGTACTTCTATAGCCTATGTTCTACATACATACATAAGCTACAACACTGCCAAGTTTCATCAAAATCCGTTCAGTAGTTTTTGCATGAAAGAGTAGCAAACATTCATCTTTACAAACTTTCGCATTTATAATATTAACAGGATTAGTAAGGAGTAAGGATTAGTCATATAATATGGTTCCTGAACTTTATCCTAAACTAGCAAATATATAAATGTAGATAAATAGCATGTGATATGTTGTGTACTTAAGAAAAGAGATTTGATGTTGATGAGGGAGAGTTAATGTCCCGTTTCTCTCACAAGAAACCTGTATTAGAATACATATTAAAGTAAGCGAGATATTATTACACTTAGTGAAATAAGGACTTACTAATGAATGTAGAATAGAAGGTTAGTTAATGCTTTGTCCTGTGAAAAGAGACGAAACACTATATAATTAATTAATTATTGTTCTGTATTTATTGGTAAGGCCCATAGTCAATAGGTGGTCGACTTTCTCATGTATGTGACAATACATAAATGTGGAATACAAATCCCGACTATGTAGTGATAGTGTGTTAATACACCCAAGCTGTAAAAACCCATGAAATTGTTATGGTTATTGAACTTAAACATATAGAAATGGCAATAGTTATTAAAGTTGACAAATTGGCCATTTCTCTAGCCTAAAAACTGGTGAATTGTGGTGAATGCCTATTGTTTGAAGAAACTAGTACGTTATTATTTGTTTGTTTTTCATCAATATTGTTTTAAGTAAAGAAAATTGAACTTGGACTAATCTTGATTCTTAATTATCTCTGCCTATTGAGTAAAGAAACTAGCATGTTATTATTTATTTATTTTTTCGATGCACTGTTTTAGATGGTCAAAATTTTTTCAGCCAGTCTGATAACTATGTATTAATTATTATTATCTTTACTCTGTTTCAGTTACAATAACTCCTAGTTCAAGCAAGTCTCAGGATTTACTGATAACTCCACTGCATACTATCCCTTGCCTGCCATCAAGCAATCAAAACTTAGGTAGGAAGACGTAATTGATTATGAATTCTTTACTACTTTTGTATAGTTATAAAACGCTTATGCACTGTGTTAATGTCGAATAACATCTGAACCCAGAAGTACATAAACATATTATTCACAGTCATCAATTGTGTGGTCAGGCTTATTAGCGGTATTTCCCTGTGTTGGTCCAGGTCACATTAGAATAATTGACCATCTGCTCATTTAAGAGCATAAAACTTTTTACCATGTTATGTTGACACATCGATATTTTTTTTAATCTACTACCGGATCAAAAACCCGGCCACGTTGTTGTTCATGTTTGGTAGTCAGGTAGTAGGTATTTTATAAGCTAGATGGTAAACTAATACATGTGGCATTACCATACTTCCATATGGATAGTTACAAACCGTTAACATCTTTGATGTCTGTAAGGAATGGTCATCTCATTCCTCCTTATTCCATTTTGTCCCTCAGGAAAACCATCCAGTTGTTTGGGATTTTAAAAACTAAAAAACTAGTTAGACTTTATATTAATCATACGCATCCCCTTGTTCGTCTTGGGTGGTTTTGACCACACAATTGACAAGGGGCCCAGATTCGATTCTCAGCAGGGACAAGGGTTTCTGCGGGTTGTTTTTTTTATATTATTGGATAGCAAACAAGCAGATGGCCCTCCCGATCTATCGCCTATAAATACCAGAGATGGTAATGGTGCGTTGCTATCCATGTGGCGAGGTTGAAATGCCACATGCATAATTATACCGGCTACCTTACCCTCCAAACCGGAACACGACGGTGACAAGCACTGACGCTATTGTGGCAGGAATAGGTAAGGCGGTGGTGCCAAGACCCGGTCGAACTGTAGCAGAACTCTACCACCTAGTTAGTTGTCAGTGTGATACTGACATGTGTTAGCTTTTTATCGCCTTTTACGACATGCCTAGTTTTAAGGCAGTTGGTCTATTCTTTAAAGGGAGTCTGAACCAACATGGGCAAAAATGTTTATTAAATATATTACAGTATTAATATGTGTACTTCTATGTATTAATATTGATGACCAAGACCCAAACCACATGCAAATAATTTGCTTATTTTAGGATTCAATTTGTGTAATTTATCCTGTGATATTTATTTATTTATTAATGTTGTTAAATGAGTTATCATCTGACATCTTGTTTTATAATTTAATTTTATTTATTAACTGTGTTTTATTTTTAGATTTGGCTAAGAATGTAATAAAACCAAAGCATTGCAGAAAACGTTTGGTAGGAAAATTTAAAGATTTGACGCCAACATGTAAAATTCTGTATAAGGAATATAAAAGAGCTAGGCAGCAAAAACAATATTATCAAAGGGCCCAGAAGGCTCTAAGATTTAATAAAGAAAAATGTTTCGAAAAATTGACAAAACATTTAAATCCATATGCGAAAAAAATATTACATATGCAGATTAATCTTTGCACAAAACATAAAAAAGGACGACGTTTTAGCTTAGAAGAAAAAATGATTGCACTTTCCATCATGAAGCAGAGCCCCAAGTGCTACAGATTTTTAGCTAAAATCTTTATCCTGCCATCAAGATCGACGTTAAATAAAATGGTGTCAAAAATAAATATTCAACCTGGAATCTGCCCGCAAATTTTCCAATTATTAAAAAAAGAGGTTTGTTAAACTATAACCAATCACGAATTACCAGGCAATAAGCAGCCATATTTTAATTAATTGGGTTAGATTTCCCAGTTTAGATTTTTTTATATCATAGGATAGCAAACAAGCTGATGGTTCTCCGGATGGAAAGAGAAAACCATCACCTATAGACACCACAGATGTAAATGGTGCGTTGCTGTCCGTGTGGCAAGGTTGAAAAGACACAAGCTTAAGTGTATAGTCATACTAATATACTAATTCCCCAAACCGGTAAACGACAGCGGCAAGCGCCGACGCTATTGCAGCAGGAATACGCGTTGGTACCAAGATCTGGTTAAGTCATTGCAGAACTCTATTACCTAGTTAGTTGTCAAGATATTAGATGCTTATGAGTAAAACAGTTAATCCATTATTCGAAAGGGGCCTTTATCATCACGGGATTATTATTTACATGTACACAAAAGTAAAAAGTAGGTTATTGAGTAATTAAAAATTATAGCTAAGCACATCTACAAATGTGTTTTCAATACACAGAGTGTATGCAGATATTATTGGAATTTGGCACAAAGTATGTAATCATTTTAATTTCTATCAAATAAATGTAGGCTTTTTCAGTAAGAATTGAGTCTCTTTAAAGTTTAGCACGAATTCTCTAACCAATAAGATTTTCATTGGGTAAATATTCTGACTTAAAATAGAAACAACATTAGTTAGAATACATTTTTTGTATAGCATTGCTTGTGTACTGGTTAATTTACAAACTTAAATAAGTGCAAGTACAAAAGCAGCGTTTCATTAAGGTTTAGTCGTGCATTCTGGAATTTAACCCTAGAAATACCGGTTCCCACATGGAATAAATTAATTGGATTGTATTATCCCCCGTGTTGATCCTGGCCCCTTTTTGAAGCCTTTTTGACTGCCTTACAGCTTGGCATCTCGTCACAGGCGAGAGACGGCTAACACCTGTCACGAACATTGTGACAGCTAACTAGTTAGTAGAGTTCTACAATGGCTCGATAGGGTTTCGGTACCACCGCCTTACCTATTTCAGCCACAATAGTGTTAGTGATTGTCGCTGTCATGTTTTAGTTTGGAGAGTAAGGTAGCCGGTATACTTATGCATGTGGCTTTACAACCTTGCTACACGGATAGCAACGCTCCATTATCATCTTTGGTGTTTATAGGCGATGATTTTCTCTTTCCACTGGGAGAGCCATCTGCTTGTTTGCTATCCCATGATATAAAAAAAAATAACTGGTTTATAGTAGCTTTTTATTTAAAGCTTTTCTTTGATGTTTGCCACATTTTGTTTTGCCCTCACTATGTATAACGTACCATTCTTGGTTTTAGGCTTTTTTTGTATTGTAAGGTAGCAAACAATCAGATGACTCTCCTGGTGGAAAGAGAAAATCATTGCCTGTCCATAGGCAATGATTTTCTCTTTGTGTCTCCAAAGTGTGCATTGCTATCCGTGTGGCGGACTGGTCATGCCACATGCATAAGTTTGCTGGCTACTTTACCCTCCAAACCGGAATACGACAGTTACGAACTTTGTCACTATTGCGACAAGAATAAATGAGGCAGTGGTGCCAACAACCAATACCCGGGCGACACGTGGCAGAACTCTACTACCTAGTACGTAGTGACATATTCATATAGCCTATCGTTTGCCTTTCACAAACTACCTGGCATAACGGCAGATGGTTTATTTAGGTTTACGTATATGCAATGAGAGTACTCATTGCATATATGCTCTGATCGAAACCTTTTGTAATAACCATTAAAAATGTGTCATAACCGGTAATTTTTAATTGGTTACAAGCTCCATTAAAAAGTATACATTTTTATTGGAATACAAATTATTTTAACAACTTCTTTTGTCAAACAAACCAGAGTACTATATTTCAATTGTTTGCAGGTACAAACTTGGGATGAAAAGAAAAAAATGTGCTCATTGATATTTGACGAAATGTCATTGGAAGCTGCTTTAACATACTACAAAAGCAAGGATCGCATTTCTGGTTTTGTAGAATTAAATAACAAAACAAGTGATTTTGCTGACCATGCACTCGTATTTATGTTGAGAGGAGCAATATACAAGTGGCAGCAACCAGTAGCTTTCTATTACTGTCAAGGATCTACTCCAGGAGTAGAGTTAAAGTTAATTTTAAAAAATATTATGTCTGCTGTAATTGACTGTGGTTTAAAACCAATAGCCGTCATTTGTGACCAAGGGGCAGCATTCCAATCTGCATTGAAAAGTTTTCAAAATGATACAAAACGAGATCAATTACTTGCGAATGAAATCCCTGGTAGGTATTATTATTTCACTCTTCTGTTACCATTTATACTAGCAGTATTAAATCTTTTATATCACTTACTCTACCTGTATAGTGTATTATAAACAAACAGTTCTAGTATCTTTTCTGCTTGACTTATAAAAAGAAGAGTTATAAATATTTTGTAAAAAAAAAGCAAATTTTAATAGAATATATTAAGTAATAACTTATATTCTTTTAACACTTGTTTTTTTTTATATTATAGTACAATAAATAAACTGAGGTTTTCCTGACGAAAAGAGCCAAACCATCCCCTTTAAACACCAGATATAGAAAGCCAAATGCATAAGTTTATCTGCTATTTGGCCCTTTAAACATTAAGCTAATCCAGCGGAAATAAAACCGCTATGGCGGCAAGCAGTGCATCTCTAATAGGCTGCAAGTCCTAAGTGATCTTTTAAAATACACAACAGGGTTCTAGTTCAGGGTTTACAGGTGTTATCTTCACCTTCCGAGATATAATCTCTTGCTTTTGGACCGGATTTCTTCGTATTCTGACCTTTACTGCTTTGATCGCCTTTTTCGTACGAACTTTACGTGGACGGCCAGGTCTTTTTCTGTCACAAACAGAGGAGGTTTCGTTTTACCTATCAATAGCCCGGTACACAAACATTGTAAGTAGGATTTTAAAAATTGTGTTTGGATCCATACCTATTTTATTCAATGCAATAACAGTGATTTGGTTCTCTTTACCCCACTTCGTTTTAATATCACAAAATATTTTGCAACATATTGGTGCGAAAATAAGAAAATACAATGGGCAATGTTATAAATATGGCAGATTTCAAATCCAAAAGTAATATTTTGTTTATTTGACAAACACAATGACAATATTTTTATATATTAGATAATTATAGTTATTGTTATTTCAGATGGCACAGTCAATATAAATGGCATTAAACTTAGTATTATATACGACCCATCCCATTTAATAAAGGGGTTAAGAAATAATTTTTTAACTAAAAATATTATACTTGATGGAAAAATATCCAAATGGGATGATATTGTGGACGTGTACAAAACGGACTGTATCCACACTGAAATGAGACTTTTACATAAACTGAATGACCAGCATGTTATTCCAGAAAAGATAAAAAAGATGAAGGTGAGTTGTTACTATGAAGTAGTTTGAACTGTCTGCAAATAGGAAAGATTCTTGATTGTACTTTTGTATAAGCTATAGTCTAGTATAGTATAGTATAGCTATAGTATACCTTAGTCGATAATAAACTGAATATTTCATTTTTTATTATCTATATTAATATTATAAATGCGTAAGATTGAATGTATGGATGGATGTCTTACTCAATCACGCCAAAACCACCGACCGGATTTTGATGAAACTTGGCAGTGTTGTAGCTTATGTACTAGAATAACACATAAGCTATAGAAATACTAACTTTTCACGTGGTTTTGTCTGTGACATAACATTAGTTCGACCGCGTCGCGGGCTACAGCTAGTGTATAAATAAGTAAAGCATAACGCAAAGTAAATCATAAGTAACAGATTGTTACTGTGTATTCTTACGAAGATATGTAACAGTACTTCATCGTTGCGTCATTTGGCTCGTATTCATCAATCGGTTCGATGATTCACATTTATTTATTTACAATAATGATCAACATGCTAATATATGAAAATATCTGTAATTTCATATTACGGGATAGCATACTTACAGAACTATCGCAAATAGACACCAAAGATGTTAATAGGGCGTTGCTTTGCGTATTCTAATATGCTTGTGACATGCGTGTTATTCAACGATACAAACACTCGTATAAAGAAACGTATTTATAGATACCTACTCAAATATAAATAAATTCTCAAATGCACATATAATTCTGGGTTTAGGTGTTTATTATAATATTGGTATTTCTATGTTATTGGTATCGTTGACTAACACATATATCACAAGGAAATAATTTTCTTCCTTTGGGATTAGATTAACTTTGTGAAGTGATATGTTTATATGTTGCAACATTGCTTTATTTTATAGTTCTAAAATAAAAGTACCCTAAGTATATCCTTATTACATCAGCGATCTGCCAGTGAAAGTCCCGTAAAATCGGTCCAGCCGTTCCAGAAATTAGCCGGAACAAAAAGACAGACAGATAAAAATTTAAAAAAAAACTGGTATATGTACCGTGTATACATAGACATATGAATATAATCAAAAGCGGTTATTTTATGATTACAAACAGACACTGCAATTTTATTTATTTGTATGTATGTATCCATGGATAGATGTAAAGATGGTATCTATAAATTACGTGCCACGTTGTTTGTTCGCAA
>DWSZ010000015.1:0-10732 GCA_018237265.1 Emesis lacrines
ACACGTACGCTAGAAATTTATATATAAAGATAATATCTCTAAAGATAATGTCTCAGCAAACAGGTGGTTTTTTTTTCCATATACGGTGTTGAGATAAATAAATAATCTTCATAATTAAAACAGTTTGAAATTTCCATGACTTCTTAGAGCTTGTGAGAAAACGCAATTTATTATTGTCACAGAAATCATAAACTTTGTTTTTTACATAGCTTGTTACTGAAATACAAGTTACAAGTAATTAACTCTCTATTAATCACTTAAATTAAAAGTTTTCGTTGTTCCTTTTCATGTTACATCAAAATTACTTAATCATAAGTTTACTAATAAATTAAAATGGCTAAACTCATGGGTAATTGGTGTAGGCTCCGACGAGTTTCGGACCTATATAGGTCCTCCTTCGGGGTGAGTTAAACATCTCCGCGTTCGCCTTTCGTCTCAAACTGCGCGCCAGCGCTCGGTGTGCGCAGGCCGTCAAACCCGCTGGTGCGGGGAGTGCCACTGATGTTGACGTAGCCGGTGTGACAGGAGTGTTTATACCACAATGGGAGTTAAATGGTGACAAAATGTACTTAAAATGATGGACAAGTTACATAATCGTCACTTTTTTCGAACATACTCCGCGTTGTGTTTAGTAACACGGTGTAGCAGTTATGCAATATTCAACACTATAATATACTCATTTCAAAGCAAATCCTAAATGGTGATATTACAATTATTTATCTTGCAACAATATATATATACAAGTTTCAACTAATCTCAGACGGACTTCGGTGCGAAGATATCCACTTTTCTATCATTTCGTGATGTCATCAACCTCCATAGTATTGGCACCACCTTAACGACAGTCATCATAACAGTGGTGATCACGGACTGAACAAACAATAACCTTCTAACAATCAGAGTTAATTCACAACCCCCTCATTCCTAACACCCAGCTTTAAAAGATTACGCCACATCCACGCTTTTCGGAATCCACTTTGAACTTTCCACGTTCATTGGATTCCATAGCAGCAACCCAGTCCCGCTCGTACCGACACACTGCGAATTTCAGCAACACGCACCCGTCCCGTCCGAGGACCGTGCATATTCTGCTCATCAAGACCCACCACAGTCTTGAGCACTCATGGCTTTTACAACGTTTTACACGTTACCTCGATAATAGTCACCCCTGACAACGGGTTTTCTAGTAGGTGGTAGGGTCGATCCCTTGTCTGTATTAAAATTCGAACGATGTTCGATCTCGCTCGTGTCAAAGCTGAAGGCATGCTCTTCGATCGCTGAACCATTGTAGTCTATCTTGCTAACACTAGGGATGTGTTTGACGAGCCTGGTATTAATGTTATGTCCTGTCTCTCCAATGTAGCATTTGCTACAACCGCAAGGAATTGCGTAGACTCCCGTCCTAATAAAATGGTCACGATCCTTAGGTGAACGTAGGAGCTTTCTTATTTGTGTCATGGAGTGGGAAACTGACCTTATGCTATAATTACGACGTAACAGGTGTCCAATTTTGTCCATTACTTCTTGGATGTATGGAAAGAATGCCGGAACTCTCTCGGCAAACTGCGGCCGTTGTTTGCTGGTCGCATTAGCTAACCGTGAACTATGTCACCAGCTGTAGCCATTGTGCTCTAGCACTTGTCGTAAATGCTTCAATTCCGATTCTAGAAATTGAGAATCACACAGACGAAGTGCTCGATTAAAACTCTTTTAAACTTGTGATAACGACGACATGTGTGACAGATGGGGGTAGGAATGAAATGGTTTAGCCGTTTTATTTATTTGTTAATACTGTCTCACGAAAGTTATAAAAAATAATTTCCGAACAATTAATGATGTAAAAATAAGTCGTGCTTGTCATACTTCTTATTAATTAATTAGTTTCTTCTTCGCAATCTTAAGCGTGTTGTGTATTATGTTTAATAAAATTGAATATAGCTATACTCGAAAATATTATTAATATTGCATTGCCACTATGTAATATTTATGATTGTTACATTTAGAATTTTATAATGTGTGACATCTTTATTAAATATTGCACTTTCACGTTGCGTAACAAAAACAATAAAAAATGCGAGGAATTAATTGTAAAAACCCAAAGTTGTTTTGATCTTTTATTACCACACCACAACAACAAACAAACAGAGCTGAAATAGCATCCCCTCATTCATGTCATATTAAAGACGGACAGCCAACTCCGGGAAAGGTATATGTCACATGTTACGAAAAATCTTTCAATCTACTTTCCTTCCAACATCCAAAGATAATCGTTCTTATAATACCCTACCATGTGCTTATAATAGTAACACCAAAAGAGACATATAAATGGATCCCGAAATAATAAATAAGTTACATAAGAATTTAGACTTCACTAAAGGAGCGCAACCGGAACAGATACAGCTACTTTTTATTATAAAATGTGCAGATAGTGTAACCAAACCCTGAACCGTATTATTTACTCGTTTTATGAAACAAGGTATTGCTCCAGGAATATTATGGATACCTACCTTCATTTATTCTATTCCTACACATGGTATCAAGAACGAGGTCAAAAATTAGAGGCCGATTTCAAAACTGTGTGTTTTTAAAAAAATACTTAACTACAACAGTAAAAGAACGACATGGTTTTCCTAAAAAAAACGTTCTGCAGTATCTAACTAATATTCTCTGACTATGCAACTTCTAGTATGGATTCGTGTGGACAAATTGACGCTGTATTTACTGATTATATTAAATTGTTTGACCACATTATTCGTACGATACTCTTGTAAAAAATTTGGATCGTGCATTGCTACGTTATTGAGACGGTCGCAAACACACTTACACGTAAGGTCCGGGCAGCGAGTCTCGCACGGGCGATTAATTTAGGCTACTGTTGTGCGGGGTTAACCAGTTTCGTTTTTTCTATTATTGTCCAAATTTTTTGCTGTTGCTGTTAAAACCACACACACACTTAAGGCATTAGCCTGTTAAGTAAATATACAGGAACCGAAAGGATGTCTGAGACAGTTGCGGAGAATGTCCGAGAACTCTGCGGAGTTCTAAACATTAACAAAAAGAAGGAGAGAAAACCTTCAATGAGCATAATAATCCTTTCCATCGCAAAAATATTTTTTATTTCTAAATTTAGCGACAGCCGATGTTCCAGAATGTTCAATAGGAATTGTAATGTTATCTTAAGTCCTATTAGGTTATGCTTATCTACGGATGATTGGTTCAGGAGCTCCTCCCACCTGGCTGCACAGAACTAAGACATCGGAGAAATGGCCGTTCCCTAAGTGAACCGCCGGAGGTTGATCACGTTACTTTGAGACCGCAATCGTCAAATATTTTAGGACCTCATGTTGGAAGAAATCAAACCCTGTTATGATACCCGCATGATGCGGACTTTAGTGGCCGTGACTCACGTCGGCGTCCTTGAGATGCCGCTAGCAGTAATGCAAGGGGTCTACAAACCGCGGCGCCACTCCATCATCATTATTTTTAGTAAATGTGTCTTTCCCGTGATTGCATCCCTGTGCCAAATATTCCTATAATGCGTTCACCCACGACGTCTCGCGGAACATACTACAACTTTTATAATCATAGCAATGTAACTTAACGCTATCTCGATTTAATTGTAAGAGATAAAAATATTGTATTTCTACGTTGTGTAATTGGAGCCACCTAAAAGACAAAAATAAATCGTGGCTTTTACCGTAATAACTGGTACCTTTTTTTCTTTTCTCATTCCCAAAATATTTTTTCTATTTTCTTTATTGTATATTATGCTAGCTCTGGAGAACGGGATCAACCAAGGAGAAAAGTACTTGATTGATCCCGTTCTCCAGAGCTAGCCGAGGGGAGATGACTATTGTTCAACTTTTTAACATTTAAGCTTATAATATAGTTGCAACATGCGAAAGCTATTAAAATGGTGCGTCGTCACTCACATTGTAATTAAATTAGGTTAAAATACTTTACGATTTCCAAATAAAACAATGTTTTGATTTCCTATACCAACAAAATATTGATGTTGTCGGGTTATATGTACTAGTAGACCTCATTGCATTAAGACTGAATATGTTGATAACTCAAAATATGTAAACTGTTAAATACGGCTATCGTTAAGAAAAAAGCATTAGAACGTCATGTCTCAAACTACGTAGACTTCATGAACATTGCATTCTCGAACCTGAACATAATTGTATTTGCCTAAAGTGTACTTGAAACATAAATTATTTTATAAAATGCGACAGTTGCAAAATCATAATAAAGTACGTTATAAAAAAGTTAATATATGCAAAAGGAAAAGATAAGTCAAAAGGTATGATGCCACACAAACGGATTTTGAAGGGATGGTCTTCTATATAAGCGATGAAATTGTATAAATCTTCGATATCATCTGAAACAAGAAAAGCTTTTCAAATTTGAATCTAAGTAAATAAACAACTTGAAGTTACAATCACTATGACTGAAATGTTTGCAATTTATTAAATACGTAATGGTAATATTTTAACATATACGTTTTGAGTCTAACAGTAATTCGCTCCTGCTGCACTTTTATTATTAGATTACGAAATGTTGAATCTTGAAATGTTAACTATAATTACGCACTATAGAGAGTTTTTTTACAAGATAACAAACAAACAGATGCTCTCCTGGTGGAGAGGTACAACCACCGCCTAAAGACAAAAAAAATGTGAATTGTGCGTTACTATTTGTTTTGCTGAATAATAATATCACTTATTGAAATTTATCGGCTACTTTACATTCCCAATTGGAATAAGACAGTAAAAAGCATTAAGGTTATAGCGACAAGAATAGGTAAGGTCAGGAATAGGTAAGTGCCCACTTGGCAGTTGCGAAACTATATCCCTAGAACAGCCATAATGACAGTGAAAGATTAACCCAAACTTTCGCCTTTTATCTGCTGCCTGGTAGCATTACATATGCTCTATTCTTTAAAGGGGGGCGGACCAAAACAGAAAAAATTATTTAAAAATATCACATTTTACTTGTAAGTTGTATGTAATTAAATAATTAATATATAATAATAATTCTCACTAATTAGTATAAGTTCCAAATTATTTGTTTTCAAATATGAAATAAGAAATTAACTTTAGCTTAATTGTGTTACTACGCATGTTGTAACAAAAATTACATCAACCTATCAGAATTCGATGTTATCTTACTGCTTTACGTATTCAAAAACTGTTATTGGTCCTAAAATAAATAAGCATTCTTACGCTCATGACAGCGACCGGAACGTCATTACACATTCCGGTTCATCGTGAACCACATTAACGGGTTAGATATCACTGATACATACATATATACATAAATATATTATGAATAGCAACAAGCAGATGAGCCTCCTGATGGAAGGACCCCACATCGCTTATACCTAACAGGATAATTGTGCGTTATTAAATAAGTTTACTGACTACCTTACGTTCCAAATCGAAACACGACAATTACATCAGAGAAAAATTTGTGTAGATTTGAAAATAGTAAATTTTCTCTTAGGGATAAATGCACGGCGCGATAAAAACAAACAATGAACTCAAAAGTGTGTTCACCGAGGTTCAATAACTGTTGGTAAGCATAATGTTATAAATTTACCTTCAGTTAATTTATATCAAATTAAATTACCACAAATTTATATAAAACTTGGTATTATGAAAAAAGTTGAAAATAGGAATTCTCGATGGACCACAGATCAGACACCTGATCTGTAGTCCATCAAAAACTGAAAAGACTCAAACCTGGCAATGTTTTGTATCAGTGATCCCAAATTATTATTATTCAATTGGGAATCTTAAATCCAAAAACTAGTTACAATTAGTTTCCGATATGTTGTCTAATTTGAAACTGCTAGGATGTAAGTTGAGTTTTAAACTATATTATTTACATTATCATTTGGACCATTTCCTGAAGATTTTGGAGATTATAGTGAAGAGCGAGGTGAAAGGTTTCACCAGTATTTTTGCACGATGCAAGAGCGTTACCACGGCATGTGAAACATGCATATGCAACCTTTTTCACATACCTTCGTTATTACTACTGGAAAATTTGTATGGATGTAATAGATGCAAAATCCAAGAAAATTTAATAAAAAATGTATGTTCCACGGCCAAAGTAACTGTTTCAAAGAATACGAATGTATTTCATAATTTTGAAATAATTTTTATCCTGCGTGTATTTAAACACGTTTATTTTATATTCATAAAAATATGTAAACACTGTTGAGTTAAAATACTTTGTTGTCTTTTGCACACATCATGAAAATGTCATATTATGACCGAATGTCATATACACCGGTTTCTCATTGTCTTTCATATTATGAAAGACAGTGATAGCATGGTATTTAAAATTAACTGTGTTTAAATAAAATTTAACCGAAAACAAGTAAAAGACTCTGGAAGAAAATTCAGTGTTGACCAGTGATTATTTTTTTTAATATATTTTTCTAATAATCGATATCATCGGCACAAAGGACTAATTGTTTTTAACATTTTCCCTAAATTTTTAGTAGTTGCTGCATCACACTAAAACTGTTTAATAGTTTTTGATAAAATTCGGTACGATAGTAAAATATCATTTAGGTATTTGAGTTTTCAAAATATTAGCGTCATTATTAAATTTAACACGTATTTTTTTTAATTTCAAGTAAACCTGCTTGTGTAATACATCATTAATGTTAAAATAAATTAATCATAAACGACGCTGCACTGCCTGTACCTGTTACTGCCTGTTTGACATATAAATAAAAAATAAAGTTAGTACTGCATTCCTGTCATCTGTTGTGATAGTCGGTGTTATTAAAGTTGCAAATACCTACAGTATCCTACTGTGTGCCCCAAGAAAGCACGAATTTTTTTTTCCAGAGAAGATTACTAAAAATGCAACTAAAGTAGAACATGTTTGATTTTGGTATTGGGATTATAGGGGCTGATATCCTAGCAATCTAACTTCACAGGTACAACGATGTTTCAAAGCTGACTTTCGCTTAGAAATATTGTTTTTTGTTTAGTCTGTCATGTAAAAAAATACAATTGCCTTCTTGTTTCTGAGTTATGTCTTGTATTTAATTTAATTTATTTTGAGTAAATATTAAGAATATTTAGAAATACAGACGCCATTAACAATAAATTAAAATGTTATTTATGCAATATATGTTATTAGTTATAATATTTTAAGAGGAATACAATTCTTCAGACAAAATTAAATATCTTAATAAAAGTTTAAGAATCTTACCAGTTTCCATAATGACCATATCGTGCAAAATCTGTTTAAGTTTTTCGACTTGTTCAGCCATTATTGTTGAGAAGTAACATGCGCTCATTAGTATAATGAAAAACATCGAATTGAAACAGATTATATGAATTTTTATATTATTCTAAAATTAAAGAAAATACCTGCATGAGAGTGTTACTATTTTAAATATTATTAGCTAAAATTTAAAATCATATTAAAGTTACAAAAATCAATTTCTCTCTTCATACGTACACGCGGTCTCTTCATACGCAGACTCTTAACACCGCCTTTGAACAACATCCAATAAAAGTGACAAAGGTATATCAGTCATGATCATTCCCGATACCTACATCCTTGTACATTTGCATTGTATGTAACCTTTCATGTGCCATTCTTTCTACTCGTACATGTCCGAAACTCAGGAACATTCACTTTATAACATTCATTTTTACAACAATATTACATTTCTACAGCAATACTTTCTTACAGGCCCGGCTTCTCTCTTACTTCAATATTATGAACCCTGTGTGCGAGTGTAACGCCACATATTTTCCATAACGAGCGCACCAGTTCTACTCAAAGTTACCCACCTCTCACATCCGTAAAATAGAGTTGGGATAAATTACGTAATTTTTTCTCAATATTTGGCCTACCTCAATGCATGGCATCGTATCAAGACGCAAATATTTCTTCACAAGAATTTTTGCTGTTTTATAGTTTTAACGGTTTTAAATATATTATATCTCAAATTACTTATCCACGTAAAATTTTTAAAGCAAAATGTAAATAACTGCTCAAATATCGCAATATACCACAATGTAACACGAGGCAAAGTCCAGCAAGGTCATTATTTTGTAGGAAAATGAGAACCAGATTCGATTTTATAAAACCGCCGCAGACACGATTTTTTTATTAAAGCTTTCAATACGCGTACCAAGTTTTGCTGCTTACGAAAAGTCCATACGCATTCCGATATCCAATAAATTTAATCTTTCGTGACATTTACAGACCAAAGATAAAGATGTGAGCTGATATACACGACCCTGCTTAACGCCAAAACTATATACAGGGAGTAAAGCACAGGGTACCACAAACGTCGAACTTTGTAATTGCTGTAAAAAGACACAAGTATAGCACGTGGTAGAGGCCTATCTATCCCAATAACTAGGTTATGTGTCCCGAAGTTTCTTTCTTACAACTCTACCGAACGCTTTCTTCAAATCACCAAAACCGCAGAAAACTTAACGGCCTACATCCAGATGCCTATAATGTTTCGGATTGCAAAAACTTAATCTTTACATCCCTTTTTAGACAGTATAATCATCGTATTTGGCTATGTCAGCAGTAACCTTATTTATTCTCGCAACTTTTCTATTTTTCATATTACTTCTCATCGCCCACACGACCTCTTGCAAAATAATGTATTGACATGCGTCACTAAGATTTTAATGATATTCTAACAATAATGCAATTACTTCTTTATTTCCTTCATATCTTCGTTTGCAGAAAAGCACGCACTTATTAAAACTATTTATCAACATATTTTATAATCTAAAAAATCTTTTAAGAGATACTGGGAAAATGTAATACTTTGTTAAATATAGTTTTATTTAGTTAATAAATATTGTTAAATAAGACTCTATTTGACAATGTATCACATGGCGTGGATTTATTACATTATTGAAAATGAAACATAAAATTTTACTTACTTTTGTTGCGTCATGTGCCATTTTGTGAATTACAAAATCGTGCAAAACACTCATATTTATGATTGTCTTGCCCAATATATAAAAAGTGTACTGAAAATAATTAGAATAGGTAGAGATGCTATTGCTTACAAAATTTAATAAAAAACAAATTATATTATCATAGTCCCTGTTGTAACCTCAGATTAATAAATGAAATAGATAGATCTTAAAAAATAAGAACGGAGCCGCTATATGACATTAAATTTTGACTTATTATTTATATATTTCTTATACACTACCATGTAAGTGGGAATAAGGTAAAATATCCTACATCTTCCAATCGATTACTTCCGTGTCATCAGTTTTTTTTTTAATTTGGTCGTATAATCATACCGTAAATTAATTCGATTCATTAGATTTGGGCGTAGTACTCTACAAAATTTTATCAATTCATAAAGCTTGACTGACTTATTTAAAATGAGGAGATATACGGGTCGTACTACAAATGAAAAGCTTCATGTGCACTAGAGACTTTACCTACATATATAACATTTTTTTTTGTTTATGTGGGAAATTTACAGGTCGTAAAGGACAGCGTACTGTAAACAAAAACCGTGGTTTCTGTACATGTTTCCTTTGTTTATTAAAATGTTGCGTCGGATCAATTTTGAAATTTTATTTCTATTGTTTAAGCTATTATTTCACTATAACTATCTAAATCAACACGATTATCTGTAATAATATGCTTAATAAGACATTTTCATAAAAAACAGCCATGTACTACAACATTGGTTTAATTTTTTCGGTCAGCTCTGACGCGCGCGCTTACGCGAACTCATTGCAGTGCGCGTTGTTCACGATACATGCCGGGCTCAAAAATAGCTAAATCAGTAACTGTCCATTTCCAACGAAAATTATAAAAGTAATTTTGAAGCCTTGTATACATATGTATAATCTACCATCGCAGTTACCCTGTATGTAATATGATTTAATAATCATAATATGTTACATAATATTTTCTCACAAAAAACTCTTTTCCATTTATATTGACAAGTGTATCAAATAAAAATAAAGTACTTGGAAGACCGATCTTTACTCGAGTAGCTTTCTTTCGGGTAAATCGTGTTTTTGGAAATAATGTTTAAATAGGAATTACATACTGATGAAATATGAATATATTTTTGATTTTACGGACATAATAAAAAAAAATATTGAACTGGTTATTATCCAAACTCATTGCCAGAAATTAGGGTCAGGGTCTCTTCAAAATCAGTATGTGGTAGCAAAACTTCTTTAGGCACGCCTTACTAGGGAGAAAGCCGCTTGCCTCGAGTGACCGAGTTTGTAGTGGGAGATTGGGTTCTTTTGTTGGTTTGAGTGAGCTGTCACCATGCTTTTCTTCCGATCTATGTCTGATCAGGTAGATATTTATCAACTGGGTACGTCATAGCTTCATCTTGGTTGATAACACTGTCAGTGGCAGTGCATGAACTTGTAAACGTTCTACTCCGTCCATAATAATATTATTTTTTCTATAATAGTTCTTAGTTTCAAGGTGATAAAATTGCGCGCTCACAAATCCAAGAATATTTTTGAGTTATGATTTGCCCTTTTTCTTAGGAATATCTACAGTCATCTATTTTTCGGAAAATCACCAAATTTTTTATTTATTTATTTATTTGCATTTCATAATGTTAACAAGATGTTTAATTATTTATAAGTTAGATTATCATGGACCCTGTCGGGTATAGCAAGTAGAAGAGAGGAACATATTTATATAGTAAATATTATTTAATAAAAATAAA
>DWSZ010000016.1:0-10731 GCA_018237265.1 Emesis lacrines
CAGCAGCTTGGAGTGATTCTTTAAATAGATAAATAAATATATATATAATTTTAAACGGATTGAGATAAATCAAACACAAAATATTGTCAAGCTTACTACAATACATTAGTCGAAACCGCAGCCAAATCAATTAGGCTGTTGTTGTCATCGATGTATATTGTTGTTGTAGCCCATAATCGGTTTTTCAATTATATTCCATGTACAGACCCCGATCAGTTACAGTTTTATTATATGTATTGATTATCAAGTTAAAAGACCTGTCATGTATTAAGTAAAAACTAAACTAAAGTAACTAAACTAAACAAACACAAAATTTTTAAAGAAAACCGAAATGAGAAAAGATGATCAACATTCAAATCATCGTAAACCTTGCGTTCAAGTTGAGTAACGATGTGGATAGCATTTGATATAGATATCCGATTGATATTAATTTTCTGAGTTTAATGAAATATTAAAGATTTTTTTGAAATGACAAACGCTGTTAGCCAATGTGGCTAGACACCTTCACCAGGCTTTTGGGCGAGCAGAGTGCCCAGCCAGATTTTATAATACAGTTGATTATATATACAGTCGAAGACGCACTACTAATCGTTTAATAGTACAAATAACATATTTAATAAATCATATTTTAATTAATTAACACCAGTATGACTAGAGCCATCGTTTTAAACATTGAGATATTAAAAAGTTATCCAAAAGTGTAGCGTAAATTTCATTCAAATCACTCTGCAGTTAATAAGATAGCCAAGTTTATATAGTATTTACTATTTACAACAAAAAGTACTTATTGTAATTATTTGTAGTGCTTGTTATGTTTTTGGTTATTGTTAAGTGTTTTTGTTAAGTTTACTCTTTGTAATTATTGTTATCACAAGTTGTTATTAAATATGTCTCACTTGCGCCGAAATTGTATATTCGAATTTCGTACTAATACCTTGTATTGATAATAGTTTGCTTTGAATTTTAAATCGACAGCAGTAAAGTTAACTGGATTATACAATTATTGTGTTATATTTAATATGGAATATCTTTGGGTGGCATTTAAAATTTAATGCTACATTTGCTCCCTATATATAAGGTTCTTACACAATTTAAATGGAGTTGTGAGCTAGTTAAATAAAATCACCTGTGGTTGTAAGCAAGCATAATTTTATAAAAAATATTTGTTTGCAACTCTACTTATATTGTTAAGAACGAAATCACTTTAATTAAATTTTTATTTGCAACGAGGAGCAATAGGTATAAGGGTCAATGACATTTTGACGAATTAGTTCTATCCAACATTCACTAGAGGAGCCACTTTCCATTCTTGACGATTTAATGACAATGTTGTCACTCTTAATTAATTAAATATTACTATACTCTGAATATAACCATGAATCAACACCACAGACTAGGGATACTAAGTATCAGACGTACAAGTGACATAAAATGATTACTAGACTTATGTTTGACAATGCAAAATAAAAACTAACATTTCTTTTTTTTTCTGTTGCTCCTTATTGGACAGTCTAAGAGTAATGGCTATGCTGCCTATGTAAGGATTTTTGGATTGATTACGGATTTGCTGTAAAATTGAATTTTTTTAGCGAAAAATTGAAATTGCCTCAATACGAATAGACATCATTTATATTTATTATATCAATTATACTAATAATTAATGCATGGCCATTAATTGAAAAATGTGTGCAAGTTTTTCCATACGACTGTATATGCACTTAACTTGCTTTTAAAAAAGTAGCTCAGATTTTTTAAAAATCACTACTTCTTTTAATTTCGGATGAAAAATTAATATTAAACATAATTAGATTAATTCATTCAGAGCAAGTTAAATACAATTTCTATTCGGAAATACAAAAATACCATAGGGACAGTAAAAACTAAGAATATTTTTCGATGGAAATCGCATTTTATTTCTTTCTACATTTCTTTTTATATTTTTGCAATGCTTGAGCTTGCATTGCGGGGAGACTACGCCTTTCTAATCTTACTAGGTCTGTGCCCTTTAAAATTCTATTGATTAAATTACACCAGTTATGTATGCACAACTTTATAGTGATGGTCAGCATGACATCAATTGTTTTATCTCCATGTGTTTTGCATAATATTCGATCAAAAACATTTTTTTTAAGGATTTCTTGTTTTATTTCCTTCGTTAACTCTTTTCTGTGTGCATTTAATTCTAAATATTTTATAGTCTTATCAAATATTATGCCAAAATATCGTACAATATGGTCTGCAGGGTAGATGAGTCTGTTTTTTTTTAATCTATTGTATTCTCTATATTTTATCCACGTATGGACCTCCGTGGTATCATCCGTTGTGAGATCTTTTAAACAATTGTTGCAATTTTTATTAAAATTAATTATCTTTCTTATCACCCACCCTGCAGTATACGCACGAGACTGAATATGAAGACGTTGACGCCTTGCTTCTATTAATACAGGATGAGCCTCAAAGAACAACTCATCCGTTTCGCCATCACCTTGAGATGTTGTGTTTTTTTCCGACTTGTAATTGAATAAAGATTTTATTTTAAGTATTTGACTACTATTGTCATTTTCGCAATTAAAAGAGTTCTGGTGAAATTTAATTATCCCCGTTAGCAATAGGGCTTTGAAAGTGTTTGCAAAAGTGTGGCAATTCGGGTTATTCGCCCTAAAATTATATGATCTTATTTGTCCAAAATAATTTTCAATTGCATCCGAATTCAGATATCTGGTCCTCATTATTTTTATATTTCTTTCTTTTAGGAATTGCCACAACTTTTGGAAACTTTGCAATGTGCTTATCCAATTTTTTAATGTAGGAACAGTAGTCTCCCGACCATTTTCATGAACAAATTTTATGTTTTTCAACTTTTTCAATGCGTCCATCCAAAATCTATGATGATCACTCGAAGCTACAACAGCGGAGCGAAGAATTTTGCCTTTAGATTTTTTATTATAAAC
The DNA here is from genome assembly GCA_018237265.1 of Emesis lacrines. Lineage (NCBI taxonomy): Eukaryota > Metazoa > Arthropoda > Insecta > Lepidoptera > Riodinidae > Emesis > Emesis lacrines. The sequence continues at coordinate 2,952 of DWSZ010000016.1, forward strand.
TGCACTTCCATTTACACTATCAAAGAGGTCGTCAAAAAACGACACTATCTCAGCAGTGTTTTTTAATGTCGGGCTAACCGGTTTTCCATCCGAATAATGAGCTGTGAAAAATATGTATGAGTAGCTTTAGTAATTTCCATTTTGTATATCCATTCCAAAAGGTGTTTAGAACAAATAATATTACACAAATAATGCCTATTAGCCTACACCCGCAGTTTCACCCACTCGGTAATTAGCACATGCAATTTTATTCCATTTGAAGATGTCTCCCTTGTTGATCTGGGCCCAATTTTGAAGAATAGATCAACTGCCTTAAAGCTAGGTCTCTCGTTAAAGGCGAGAGAAGGCTAACACGTGTCACAAACACATGACAACTAACTAGATGGTAAAGTTCTGCAATGACTGGTGCCTTACCTAGTCCTGCCATAATAACGTCGCTACTTGTTGATGTTGTGTTCCGGTTTGGAGGGTAAGGTAGCCGGTATACTTATACATTCATGTGGTTTTTCAACCTTGCCACACAGATAGCAACGCATCATTAACATCTTGGTTTTGAGGCAAAGGTTCTATTTCCATTGGAAGAGTCATCTGCTTGCTTGCTATCTTTGATAGGTATAAAAAATCCGTTTGATCAATTTGGATGAACTATGTTTTAAAGGCCCTGATCGTGGAGCTCACCGGTGTCAACGATATTACAATGGCAATACCGCAGTTTTGTATACCATATTTGCTATAATATATTTAACTCGGTTCACCGTACAAAACCACTAGTCAATCAGCACCCATAAACCGCGAGTAAAATTGTCGTTATTTAAAACAACGATGTAGTCTCGCATGTCAATCACCCACTTATTATTTACTTAAGGTACAATTGTCCAGTTTTATCAACCCACTTCAAAAAAGGAGAAGGTTCACAATCCAACTGTTTTTTTGTGTGTTACGCAATATTTCCGGTAATTATGAACCGATTATATATAATTCTTTTTGTGTTGTTTTTGGTATAATTTAATGGTGGTACCATATAAATTTGATCAAGATCTGACCAGTAGTTTTTGAGTTAGATTAAAAAATGCGTGTTTGACTTCGCCTACATAGATGATATTGGCATTTTATCAAATACCTGTTTCGTAAATTATAGAAATGGAAGCGAATTTTTTGCAGCTTTGCTATGGTTAAATTATAATATATGATATGAACAAAATAAACATAGAGATTATGGTGCCACAATTGCATTTGTTAATTCACACATGCAATTGTGGCACCATAATCTCTATCTGATATGTATAAGTATTTATATATTAAAAGTACTCCAGCGAACTTACAAAAAGATGATGTTAAATTTAAAGCCCCGGCAACAGTCTTACTGAAAACTCGTACACAATTTTTGACCTGTAAATATATTACCTTTTAATAAATGCAAGAACGAAAGTACATATTATAAGCACACACGAATACATGAAGCCAGATATTAATACATATTAAATAACAAAATTAACAACTTTGAACTATAGAATTCATTATGAAAAATGTCCTTTATGATTGACTAGTTATTGCCCGCAGTTTTGCCGGCATTTCAAGTTTTTAGCTTTCCCGCAGGTACCAGTTGAGCGACCAGGATAAAAGTAATCAATGTGCTAATCCAGGTTAAAATTTGTGTTCTAAATTTCAGCTCAATCCGTCTAGCGTCAGCAGTCATGAAAAAGTAACATACATACACACTCACAAACTTTTGAATTTATAATATTCGTCGAGAATCGTCTGTCGTCGAGTGTAGTCGGTGTTCTACTTTGACCTACAAGATCTTGGGTCGAGCTTCTCGGGTCGGGCAAATTTTTCTAGAAGTTTTTTTCAGTTTTTCCTAAAAAAAAATCCGGTCAATTGCGAGTTGGACGCGCACACCGAGGGTTCCGTACAAATTTTTAGTTCATATCTTTTGATCGAATTTTTTTATGATGTAACTAAAAAATTATTGTCTTCGGAATTTTTCCTTTACATAAGACATTTCTTCTTGCCAAATTTTATAACTTTAGGTCAACGGGAAGTACCCTATAGGTTTTGATCGCAGCGCGCAAAGTGATCGAATTTTTTTATGATGTAACTAAAAATTAACTGTTTTCGGAATTTTCCCTTTAAATATACCGTAAGACATCGCTTCTTGCCAAATTTCACAATTCTAGGTCAACGGAAAATACCCTATAGATTTTGATACCCGCGCGCAAAGTGATCGCATTTTTTAATGAAGTAACTAAAAATTTATTGTTTTCGGAATTTTTCCTTTACATATACATTGTCTTACACATTGCACCTTGCCAAATTCCATAATTCTAGGTCAACGCGAAGTACCCTATAGGTTTTGATTCCCATTTGAATTTGTAACAATTGCAAAATTTGCGACATTAATGGTGATATCTCTTGATCGCATTAACTTACAAGTTTAATTTTTTCACAGCTAAGAGGGACCGTACACTTAAGTATTTGATTTCAATTCTTTCAAAGATTTCAACTTGATATCTTTACGCGTTTCTGAGAAAAAGGATCTTGACAGACGAACGAACGGACAACAAAGTTATCCTATAAGGGTTTTGTTTTTTCCTTTCGAGGTCCGGTTGATATAATATAGGCAAAGGGTGTATTAAATTGTAAAAAGATTTAATAGTATTAGAGCCTAGTGTTACATACTACACAAAAAGCTTAAATCAAGACTGCATTTACATAATATCATAATTATAGTAATAATACTAGCCTATGCCCGCAGCTTGACTCACGCGGCAATAAGCACCTGCGACAATATTTTAATTTAAGAAGTCTCCACAACATACACATAAATAGACAAACAGATATGAATTCCAAAACTATTGATTCGGGTTTCAGCTTGCCAGCCAGGCGCAGCTGGCTTACGATTATCATTATGTCCCAATCATAACATATTATTTTAGTGTATGCCGTCAGACAAGATGACAATTTGCTGACTGTCTTTTTGCTATTCATTGTCAAAATAAAATAAACTTCTTAAAAAACGTACATAGTGTATGTACACAAATACATATAAACTTAAAAAATACCTTCATCTTTTTTATTTTTTCAGGGATCACATGTTCGTCGTTTAATTTATGTAGTAACCTTGTCTCCATGTGCTGACAATCAGTCAAATAAATATCTAATATGTCAGACCATTTTGAAATTTTTCCTTCATACAAAATATTTTTTGTAAGAAAATTGTTTCTCAACCCTTTAATGAGATGTGGTGGGTCAAATATAACTTGCATTGAGAAATTATTTATTTTAACGGTGTCATCTGAAACAATAAGTCTTTCATTGAAAAATATTAAGCACATCATTAGACAGACTTCATGCCATATATGCATTTTACTTCCAGAGTTGTAATGCTTAAATAATTTAAAAAATCATTGAAAAAGTACTACAATTTTATGGGCTCATATTTTGCACAAAAAAAAACTATTAACCTTTTATTTCTTAAAACTCAATATTTCCTACTATTTTTAAGAAAATTTGTTGCTATAAATTGTTATCTTTATTACTTTTTAGTCTATATGATGCTACGTCGCATCAAGTATGCAATGCTGCGATGATAGGTAATGATGTGATAGTAATAAACATCAATACAATTTTTTATGGAAATAAATTTCTTGTGCAAGGTATGAGCCAACAATACAGCATTTTGTTGATAACTTTGTTTAAAAACTGAAATATGATACGAATAATTTTATATAAAATCTCATGTCCCAATGTTCGTTTGCGCTAATCTCTAAAATCACAGAATGAATTTCATTGAAATTTTGTAGAGATGTGTTATCTGTTCCAACTTAAAATAGGATAGATTTTATCTCATTTAACCCACAGCCCACCAAGGCTAAACAACATTTCCCGGGTCAGTTACTTTTAGTATAAATATTACTGTCAACGGATTTAGAGATTATAAATTGCTGTCTTATTGATTATAATCGGTCATCTATTGCTTTACTTATGTTATAAAGTTATTTAGCTTTCCAACAGAAGTTACTTGAGCAAAGAGAATAAAATTCTAAATCAATATTTATCACAAAATCAAACAAACATATACACATTGGTATCATTTATATTTTATTACATTAAGTCTTGGCAAAAAAGATTTATACTAACCTGTATTTTTATTTTCTAGAATTTGATTTCTTTTAGTTTCCTCTTTTAGATTTCTGAGGGCAGACTGAAAGGAAGCTCCTTGATCCGATATGACAACTACTGGGATTAATCCAGTCTCACCAACAGCAGTAACAATTTTCTTTAAAATTTCTTTTAGTGCTATTCCTGAGGTTGAACCTTCACAAAAATAATATGCTACAGGCTGTTGCCATTTATGCACAATACCTTTTAACATGAAAACTAACGCATGGTCAGCAATACTACTATTTCTTTCATTCAATTGTACAAATCCACATATTTCGTCTTTGTATGTGTACGTAAATGACATATCTAGAGCCATTTCATCAAATATTATGCTACAGTATTTTTTTTCATCTGGCCATGTTTGGACCTTAAACAAATATTTAATAATTAGGTTGACAAAAAAACAATATTAGCTGTTGCTGGCGGTTTCTCTTACGTTTTACCATAAATAGTAGCCTATGTGTTACTCTGATATATATGCTTCATTAAATGAATAAATATCATTGTACAATTTACACAAATTGATCTAACTCCAAACTAAGTAAATGCCTGGAAACCTAACCCGGTAGCAGGTTAGTTGAGGAAAAGCGAAAAATTAATTATTTTTCATTCCTAACCTAACCCAGATAATATTGTTTCAGGACTATTCCTAACCTAGCCCGGCAGTGGTTTAAGTTAAGTAAAACCAAAAAAATTCTTGACGAATACAACTTTCTTCTTAACCTAACCCCAAATGTTGTTCGAAGGTTAACTTAAGGTTTAATAGGATTTAGAACAAAAAATTGTTGAATAAATTTTTTTTATCCATGTTGTTCTATCTACGTTTCTTTATCAACTAACATAAAACGGATAAAACAACTTCCAAAAAATAAAAAAATATATATACACAGAAATACATATATAAATGTCGAAAAATATTTAATAAACACCCATATGCAGAAATACAAAAAACTATGTTCATGACACAAATGCCTGCCCATGTCAAGAATCGAACTTGAGCCTAGCGCCTAGCAACTATACTATACAACTATACTAGTTAAGCTAACCGCTCAACCAATGCGGCGATCACTATTACTGTAAGGTTTCACCTAAATCCAGTTAGTAGTTGTTATTGCCAAAAGAGTAGCAAACATACATACTTTCACATTTATAATAATAATAAGAGGGATAGTATAAAGAAACAAAGCCACAAAGTAACCTACCTCTTCTTTCAGACATTCAAAAATAACAGGATTGATTCCGGGTTCCAAATGCACTTTGGATATCAATTTTTTTAATGTACTCACTGATGGCAGGATGAAAATTTTTTGAAGGAATCTGTAACATTTAGGCCCCTGTTTTAATATTGCCAGGGCTATCAATTTTTGATCCAAGGTGTACCTCCTGGCTTTTTTCTTTTTTGTGCACATTTCAATTTGGATTTTAAAAAGTTTAAGCGCAAATGGGTTCATTGCTCCAATTTTTTTTTCAAAATTCTGATTTTGAGAGAATTTTAGCGATCTTTTACATGTCCTTGTAAAACTTAGCAGTTTGCAAGACTTTCTGTATTCACTATAAATTTTCCTACAATTAGGTGTTAGTGATTGAAAATGGGTCACAATCTTCTTTTTCTTATGACTTAATTTTTTTCCACCTTTTATTTCCACCGTGGGATCTGAAAATAATATTTTTACAAGTTGTTATTAATTTTTAAGTCAGAATTAAATTACAGGAATTTTAGTAAATTGGTAAGTTATATCTACAGTCTATAAACAAACCTAGTCTGATCTGTCCGACATGTACTAATTCTTCAAATTGATAATAAATATTTGATTAAGGTAAATAAAACTAAACTGTTAATTACAAAATATTATTTAAGATAGCTGTATGTGCATGTTTAAGTAAATATATATGTTACCGACAATGTGTATAATCTTGTATTCTATACAATACCTAGACACTGTATAAAATGCCTAAAACGTTCAGGTAATGTATGAAATATTATTCCTTTTATACTTTACCTAGGTATTGCATAGCTGTCAATGTTTGCAAAATACGAGCATAGGTAAGGGAGAGTTAGGTTGTAACCTAACGCAACCTACATTGGCTAGTGTTTTAAAAGTTCGTAATTAACCTGACCTTAGCAGGCCAGTGTTTCAACAAGTTTTGAAAAAATTATATTGATTGAGAAAAAAAGGCTGTTGATAAAATTTGTTTATTTTACACATTGCCGAGGGACCACCAGGTAGCCTACACAATCCCTAGGAATTATGTAGGGGACAATCATATTTGTAATATTTCATACATTGCCTAGATACTTTTTCCTTATGTAACGGGGTATTGTATAGAATACCTGAATTATGCGGATTTCCGGTAACATATATAAAAAACTGTATATGTCATTGTTATTGAGTAACACCAGCATAATACTTTTTGTCAGCCCAAAGGTTGAGAGAATGCCAAAAGGCATTAAAGCAAGAAGAAAAATCTTACAACATTTATAAACCTAGTGTATCCCTGCCTGATCTATCCTGTATATATTGCTTAAACTAACCTGATATTTGAGTTTCTTGAATATCTTGAGGACATGATACCATTTGCCAATGGGTCATCTGTGGCTTAGAGGTAGATGCCACTTGATCATCTGTAAGATAAATATTGAAGCTAGTATACATATCTTATTAGTATTGTGACTAGGTGTCACATTTTTAAAAAAGAAGAAAATTCTTATAATATTCATAAGCTAAGACAAACCCAGAGTACATGTCACAAGAAGTAACAAAGTTTGCAAATTATTCCTCACCTGTGGTCATAACATTAATTATATCCTTCATTGGCTTTTTACAATATGAGTGGTCATGATGTATCCTTTTGGCATATGAATGATCAATAGAAGGATCTTCAATTTCTGAAAATATAAATTTGTATCATAAAAGTAACTACTTACAGTACATAGCTACTGCAAGAAATTTTAATTAAGAATAAATACAATAGTTTTATCAAATGGCAATTTGTCTTATAAAACATTTCCTAATCTTAACATTATTATTTTTAAATGCATATACTAATTACACAAATTAATCTGATCCCAAACTAAGCAAATACTTCTGGACTAGTAGTAACACCCCTTGTATTACTTAACAATACATAAAAATAAAAAGATTACCACTGTATGCATATGAGTACTAAAATATAATTAATAAGCACCTCGATGTTGCATTTTGTTGCCTTGTTTGCCTACCCCTGTCGGGAATGGAATTTGAGCCCCGATGATGAGTATTGTTATGCATATATGCTAACCACTCGACCAACGAGGCAATTATAATTTATATTTTTTTAGCATTAGAAGGCAAACAAGAAGACAGATTTTAATGTTGTGTGGCCAACTTGAGGCAGGAATGTTAAGCATTTTAACTTAATAACTTTAACTAATCATTAGTTATAATAAACAATTATTTAATAAATGCAATTAATTAAACAGCAGTTTTTATGGACACAAGCAATGGAACACACTATGGGCGGGTTGTATCAGCTATATTTGACATCCGTCAAACGTATCCACGTAATCGTTAAAAATGGCGCTAACCAACGTCAAACCAAAAAATGCGTTGTTTCAGACTTAACGTCGATCAAATGT
>DWSZ010000017.1:0-10712 GCA_018237265.1 Emesis lacrines
CGGATTATTGCAACACATGAACTAGCTATTTTCGCAACTTCCATATTTTGATTACCACAAAATAGGTTATAATGTGTAAATCTATGCGGATTATTGCAACACATGAACTAGCTATTTTCGCAACTTCCATATTTTGATTACCACAAAATAGGTTATAATGTGTCAACCTTATAGTTCTAAAAAAGCTTAATATAAGCATATGTAGACATATCCTGTCGCAAACTTATTTTAGAACTTTTGAAGGAGAACAATTCCATCATACATGATTTTCAACCGTCTCCTCAAAATGAGGAGGTTCTCAATTCGCCTGTATGTTGTGTTTTTTTGTGTATGTTAGGAGATTACTGCGGCGTTTGTTGACGGATTTTTACGAATCTTTTCTTATATGATGGCTAGTGCTTTCCATGGAACCACCCATTTCAATTTAATTACGATCTGCTGAGTAGTTTTCGAGTTATTCGTAATAATACGTATGTAGATACGTTTCACGTATGTTGTCATGGCTATCACTTTTTATACAGGGGAAGTCGGTTTTTTGGAGTTTTAGCGTGCTAAAATGATTACATAACTGTTTATGAAGTGTACGCAATGGAATCTGTCAAAACGAATATCTATTCCCATTTTTTAATTGATGCTCCGTTCCTGCTAGTCGGATAAAGCCTATATATAGCTGTCATAGGTAAACGTACTATCCAACACAAAAGAAAAAATCTAGCCACGTAGTTCATTTATGATTAGTGTGTTGACCCAAACAAACCTCTATAATATTAGTATAAGTAGATAAAGCGATTGAAATCGTGAAATAACATTGAAATTCGGAGTCTTTAATTATAGTTGCAATAGTTAATATATTGAACCTTGGCAGTAAAAGCAGGATAGAGTGGAGCAAAAATAAATAAATTTATTTTATTCTGCATCTGTGTGTATAATTTGTAGCAGCCAAATAAAATTTAAAAAAATATATTTACACATTTTGAGGTGGTGGATTTTTTTTTCGTTTTGTAATTATTTACTGTTTTCGGAATTTTTACTATACATATACTGTAAGACATTGTTTCTTGTCAAATTTCGTAACTATAGGTCAACGGGAAGTGCGCTATAGGTTTTGATTCCCATTTGTGATCGCAAAAATTGCAAAAATTGCAAAATTTGCGACATAAATAGTGATTATCTTTTGATCGCGTTAACTTACAAGTTTGATTTTTCAACAGTTAAGAGGGACTGTACACCTGAGTATTTGATATGAATTTCAACTTTATACCTCTACATGTTCCTGAGAAAAAGGGTCAAGACCCTTGAACGGATGGCCGGACGGACAACAGAGTAATCCTATAAGGGTTCCGTTTTTTCCTTTCGAGGTACAGAACCCTAAAAATATTAAAATAAAACCATTGTCACCTAACACAATAATGAACATGACATTGTAGCCAATCACAGACTACAACTATTTTGTTTACGTGTTTGGTAAGCTGTCCATAATGAAGAACAAACTAAGAAAATTACCTTTTTTTCAAATTCTAGTTTTACAAAAGTAACTGTGCCAAGCGACGAATGACGAGTAGAGTTAGTGGTATTCGGATTATAGGCCACTAAAAAAGTACCGTGTATATGAATGTGATTAGTGATGTGTGGATACTGGACTTATGTATGAAAGTACACAAAATTTGGTGTAAAGAAACTTGAATTGTTTTTGTTTTTATGTGTATCTGATAGAAAGAGTTTTATTTTAGGATAGCAAACAATCAGGCTCTTTTATATAATGAGACGACTATCGCCTACAGACACAAAATGTTTTAATGTTGCGGTGGCATCCGTGTGGCAGATGTAAGACTAAAAACATAAGATTACAACTACCCTCATCATTCAAAACGGAACGTAACGGTGACAATCACTAATAATATATTCTATATTAAATTTACAAATCAAATATTTTTTCATTTATTCTTTTATTCATTGCTCAAACAAGAAAGATAATTTGTATTTTCCTCTTTCTTACTCGACTTGAGTAACCTAACAGGCTGTCAAAACAAACCAAACGCACTCTAAATTTCTTAACATAGCAGGCATACAGTTTTACTTGGAAACTACGAGGAGATAGAAAAGCAAATAAAGCTCTCTGGAATCTGTTTACCAAGCAAAGTTCAGGCCGCAGCCGCTATAAAAGAGAAAACTGTGGCCAAATAGAAAATCGTGCTTCCTTCTCAAACGTTACAAAGTAACATGATATCAAATTAAATATTTACTTTTTAATACAAGAACATTTAGATAATTAAGGAAAAGTTTTATTAAGTTACCAATTATAAGAAAAAGCAATCAAAGGCATGCAACTGTAAGGTTTATTCTACTACTGAAGATTATTTTTACTCTATCATGTCTGCTAAATGAATATGCATACAATAGCACCAATGGTTATTATAACCGGCCAGAAAAATAAAAATCTTCAATAAGGCCACACACACATAACGCGACGTTCTCATTGAAACACACTGAATTAGTTTGGAATAAATTAGTTCTATAAGGTTGTGCAGCAGGGCGAGTTTTTTTTATTTTTTTAGTCAGGCTTTTTTCTGCCTCAACACCATCGTTATTATAATGTACACTTATATATAATACTAGTATATACCTACCTACTCAGGGTTTCCAGATATCCTTTATTTTAAAGGCTGTCCTCTTTGTAAAACCTAAAAATTTTGTCGATTAATTTGAAAACTTCAATAGTTTACAATCTACAACTTAACCTATTTACTTATTGTAATTACACCAGCGTGGATTCAGGCAAAGATTAAACTTAATATTTATTTTATTATCTTGGTTTCGGCGGCGCGATGCGACGCTACTGGCTGAGTATGAAAAAGAATAAAATACTAATTAAGTCGTATACTGCGTTTCACGAAAGAGTTCCCCTTCGCCATTATATTAGTACACTTGACTGTCAAGTACATCAAACGTATAGACGCCTCACAGAGCTTTCGAAGTTTTCAGTGATTTCTAATTGTTTTACGGCACTTATCATGGCGAAGACCATTAAAAGTGGTGAAAGAGAGTTAGTGTTAAAAGTAAAAACATTTTGTGAAATAGAAAAACGTAACAAAGAACCAATAATTCCATTAGAACAAGTGAGACTCCGCGTCGCCGCCATGACAGGTTTGTAAAAAAGGGTTGCCAGTACTTTATGCTTCAAATTCCTCATTGCTACTCCATTGGTACGTCGTTGTTATTTGTGTCTGCATATTATTATGTTATGAAGTATGTATTATATACATACTATATACATAGACACATACATACATATACTATAACGTGAAATTAATATTTTAAAGAAAAAGATGGAGAAACTAAAAGGAGATTGCCAAGCAAACTTGTTAATATGCATAAAATAAGTCCGTTACTAATTCAATATTCCAGTAAAAATACCGGTAACTTAATATAATATAATAATACATATGGTGTTTGTTTTAGGTATATCAGAAAAAACTGTGTCAAAAATTACTAAAGAAGGTGAGGTTGCTGCCAGTACATCAACAAAAATTTCAACTCCAGGAAAACATCGTCCTAGAGAAAAAAGGGTTAAGCTGGATGATTTTGAGCTTTGTGCATTACGTCATAAAATTCACGAATTTTATGTTGTGAAGAAGGAGCTGCCAACTCTTACTAAATTGTTGCATGAAATGAAAAATGAAATAGATTTCAAGGGTAGTCGTACCACTTTGTGGAGAACTATGAAGGAGTTAGGTTTCTTTTTCAAAAAATGTAGATCTAAAAGAAATCTACTAATGGAGAGACACGATATTGTGGCATGGCGTTTTCGGTATTTAGAAACAATCCGAAATAATCGTCTAGGTGAGCAACGACCAGTCGTATACTTGGATGAAACATATATTCACTCCACATACTGTGCTGGCAAATGTTGGCAAAGTGAATCTGAAGAAGGGGTTTTGTCATCCGATTCAAAAGGGCCAAGATGGATAATTGTACATGCAGGCGGTAAAATGGGGTTCATACCGAATGCGCAGTTGATTTTTAAATCTCAGACTAAATCAGGAGATTATCATGATGACATGAATAGAGAAAATTTCATGAAATGGATTCAAGAGAAGCTTTTGCCAAATCTGCCTCCTCAGTCAGTAGTGGTAATGGACAATGCGTCATACCATTCAGTAGTGGTGAATAAAGCACCCACCATGTCAAGTACAAAAGCAGAAATGCAAGAATGGATTATCAGGAAAGGTCTTGCATATTTACCAACTATGGTAAAAGGCCAATTGTTTGAAATTATTAAAGATCATAAAGAACCACCTCTTTACGAAGTAGATTTATTGTTGCAAGAACACGGCCATAAAGTTGTAAGACTTCCTCCGTACCATTGTGACCTGAACCCAATCGAGCTCATATGGAGTCTTTTGAAAAGGAGAATTGCTGAAAAAAACGTGGGTCAGGAAGCAAAAAATATTGTTAAAATTACTGAAGAGGCATTTTGCAGTATCACGCAAGAAGAGTGGATAAAAGAATGTTGCCACGTGGAAACCATAGAAGACAAGTACTTTAATAATGGAATTACTGTTGATAATGAAATTGATCGCTTTATAATAGAAGTACGAGATGAAAGCGACACTTCAGACGGTAGTGACCCTGGAGATAGTGATACCAGTATCATATCCGGTGTTACCCCTTTGCACGAGCACAATTATTTTAAAAAGTAATATTGTTGTTAAACATTACTACAAATGTCCCCGCAAATAAACAATCATTATGGTTAAATAACAGGAGTTTCATTTCTATAAATATCTTACACACCCGTTTGTGTAGGTAATATCTTGTAGGTAAATATATAATCTCCCAATTATTAGATAATATAATCTTCAGTACCTGGCCACACTCAATTAAGCGCTACCAACATAATGGCGATGGGAATTCTTTAATGAAACGGTCTATGGGCTTGTACACAAAACTGCGATGCGACGCGATGCGAATTCGCAACGCAGAAAGTTGCGATACGAATTGCTGCGATGCGATTTCGTGCGGCAAGGCGTCCTCCTAGGGTGACCATTCTTTCGACGACCGTCAACCTTACTGAACGTATTTTGATAACTAGATCGTGACATGGATCGTAAAAAGAAGTGTGCACTTTTGTTATTGCTTAGGAGATACAGGCAAAAGAAACAAAGAAGATTTTGGGTTCATCCATTTATTACTATTATGAACCCCAAAGGGAACTATTTTCATCAAAAATATGAAGCTTTGAAAATCGACGAAAAAAAGTTTTTTGATTATTTTAGAATGAGCATATCTTCATTCGAAGAGCTTTTAAGTTTATTATCACCATGTCTTCTGAAACAATCGTACAAGGGGAGAGTTCCTGTTATGCCTCTGGAAATGATTGGCCTCACTATCCGGTAAGTAAAACAATAATTCTTTACATTAATTTTTATTAAGAAAAGTGTTTTCCAAATATTTCAATCGATAAATTTACGAAAAATCAAAGTCTTCTTCCGTTGAAAGTGTGCTTAATATGCTCGAGTTAGAAAAATTACTAGGTGAATCAATTTGATCTGGTATGTTAGATGAATGTGGACGTATCAGTGGCGTTTGTTGAGATGTTGCAAAATTTAGAGTTTGATAGCCACCCTGGTAGTTGCTATTCGCATAGTAGTAGCTATGAGGTTGATGCAATTCTGTTAAAATTTGAAGAACTCTGCTTTGAAAGATCAGTGTTTTATTGTCATCCAATCTTTCAAGTGATGGTAGAATACCTTTAAAAAAAGATATGTGTCTATTCTCCGGTTCCTTCAAAGTCTTTATAATCTCATCTTCAAAATTATTACTAGCCTTCTTTCTTTTTGGTGGCTGTTTTTGGTAACGTTTTTGAGATGTACCTTCTTGTTCTTGTTCTTCTTGTTCATTTATACTGGTAGTCGTCTCATTTTGTAAATTTTTCTTCAGAAATTGCAATTGTTTGTATAGATGGTATTCTTTAATATTTTTTGATCCAGACCCTGACCTACTAGCATCTTTGAGTTTTTTTTCATATTTATTAAAGGTATCCTTAATCCCCCTCCATCTTTGTATTACTGATTGACCTGCAAAAAAAAACAAAAAAAATATATTTTATTATATTTATAGTAAAGCTAACAGCTAAGTTAATAGTCCAATAATATAATTATTAATATATGTATGTTTATGTCGTTTTAGGTTAGTATTCTTTCCTTTTCAATGTTGTTATTTAAATTAATCCTTACTTTATTTTCTATTTATGTTACAGATTCCTAGCAACCGGAGATGAACTCAGAAATATACATTTAAATTATTATCGAGGAGTAAGTACAGTTGCTAAGATAATACGATTAGTTTGTAGCGCAATTTGGAAACATTGTTTAAATGCAAACATACCGAAAATAACGCAACAGCTGCTTGAAGAAATTGCTGCAGACTTTGACAAGAAAGCCAACTTCCCTAACTGTATTGGAGCCGTTGATGGGAAACATATTCGAATTTGTAGTCCCCCAAACAGTGGATCACTTTTTTTTAATTACAAGGGCTACAATTCAATAGTTTTGTTGGCTATTGTTGATTCGAAATACAGATTCATCTATGTGGACATAGGAGCATATGGAAAGGAAAGCGACTCCACTATTTTCCACAACACGAAACTGTACGACTTACTGATGAGAGGTGATTTGCCTACACCAACACCGAGACCGTTACCGGGCTTTCAAGAACCGGTTCCATTTGTTTTTGTCGCAGACGAAGCTTTTTCTATTTCGAATAATGTCATGCGCCCTTATTCGGGCAAGCATTTGTCTGTTAAACAAAGAGTATTCAACTACCGTTTGAGTAGGGCAAGAAGATATGTCGAATGTACTTTCGGCATACTGGCCAACAAGTGGCGAATATTTCACCGGCCCATAAACGTCTCATATGATTTTGCAATAGATATTGTCAAGGCTTGTTGCGTATTACATAACTTTGTACTTTACCGTGATGGATTAGAAACCCCTGTTGAAATGGTCATAGATGATTCCGAATTACTACCACTCCAGCAACGGTTGAATGTAGGTAGTCAGGTAGTAAGTGCAAATATAATAAGAAACGAATATTTGGATTACTTTACTAGTGAAGTTGGGGCATTAAGCTGGCAACTACAAAAAATTTGAGAATACAATACCGCTTGCATTGTTGCTCGCTTTCTAACCGAAGTAATAAGTAAATAGAACAGCTACAAAAGGATCACATCGCAAAGACAAAATGTATATGTGGGATAGCAACATTATAACAGAGAGAGAGAGAGAGAGAGAATATGCAAGGTGATGTATTTAAGAATGAGATAAACATTGTTAGAGGAATGAGAGACGTAAATAGGGTTAGGTACAGGTGTGAAAGAGAGGGATGAAAGGAAATAGGATACAATTTTTACAAGACGCGTACGAAATATTCTAATAAATCGAAGAAATAAGAAGAATTTACTTTTATTTACCCCCCCCCCCCCCACATAGTGGTATATGTATAGAATATTTGATTTGTAGGTAGCTTAAGTAAAAAGAAGTTGCAATAAATGTATTTGTCTACTTACCAAGTTTAGTTTTTTCATTGTTTTCTTTTTCCTCGAAATTTGGAAATAAACTTTTACATACATTCTTCCAAGCTTCTTGTTTCATGAATTTATTTTTATAATCTTCGTTACTAGTGTCCCAAAGAACAGGGCACTCCTCAATCAGTGATATAAAAAAATCAACGTCGTACTCTGTCATTTTGTTTACATTAAGTATACGTCTTGCCCACGCGCTGTCTCAAAGTAAACTAAAAATGGCGTCAACAAGTGTGACGTAACACCGCAGAAATGCGCGATGCGAATCAATTCGTAAGTTCTTGCGATGCGTCGTGCGAGCTCGCAGGTTTTTGCGGTGCGACGTCGCATCGCAGTTTTGTGTACAGGCCCTTAGCCCCTAGTGATTTTCACCTATTCCCCAAATTAACGGAACATATCCGTGGCACTACATTTAAGGCTGACGACGCCGTTATGGCTGCCGTTGACGAGTTTTTGAGAGCCAAGATCGTAATTTTTTTTTTCGAAAGGAATTAGAAAGTTAGAAAAGCGGTATTCTAAATGTATTGACATAGAAGGATATTACGTTGAAAAATATATTTTCTCGTATTTTTATAGCGATTCTATGAACTTTTTCATTCACCCTCGTATGTGCAAAATTTCCTAGTAATCATATGATATAGATATGTACATATATAAACCCTCAAGTGA
This sequence comes from Emesis lacrines, assembly GCA_018237265.1. NCBI lineage: Eukaryota > Metazoa > Arthropoda > Insecta > Lepidoptera > Riodinidae > Emesis > Emesis lacrines. Next base: position 8,252 of record DWSZ010000017.1, read on the forward strand.
ATGCGCCCTTTCGTGGGATAAACAAAGTATATACCGCTCGAGGGTGGCTGCAGACTGTCCAGCAGCCGCGACCAAAGAGCTCGCCACGCCATCTGCACTCCGCATTTATCTTATCTTAATGGATGACTCCATTACCGAAACACGATAGCATTACGTAAACCATTAACGTATTATGCAAGTTTAATATCGCATGCGGTTAACAATTCGCAATGTTACTACAGTTCTACTTATAGTAAGGGGCATCCTGACCAGAGGAATATATGCTGACTCAGCAAATATCAAGAATTTAAATGAGACTAATTGAGACAAGTATTTAAGTTAGGTCTATTCTCACATATAAAAAGTTAAAGTTAACATCATCCACATACACAATACGTATTATTACGAATAACTCTAAATTTATACTTTATAGATAATAACTCTAAATTTTAAATAGGACCAACTGTAAAAGATACCCTTTAAAACAAAAAAAAAATTAAAATCGATCCACCCATCTCTGAGTAATCGGAACATACAAAAAAAAGATTCCGTCGAATTAAGAATCTCTTCCTTTTGGGAACTCTGTTAAAAATGACCAGAGAAATAGTATTTAGCCATTACTTAATTTAACTCAGTTCTTTCTCCATCCTACTTCCTACTAACCTTCCTATTAATCCTATGCTGTCCTACCTATTTTCAAAATTCTTTTTTGGTTGAAAAGGGTATGTTTTACAGTTGGTCCCATTTAAATGTAAAGTTAATCGTAGTAATACGTATTGTGTATGTGGAAGATGTTATCTTTAACTTTTTATACATGGGATTTCGATTTTTCCAATTTTACTGTGTTTAAGCTATAGTAGTCACCATAGCTCTAGACCTAACTCAAATAATTTGCTGGTGAGAGTTAGGATCATATTTTTTTCGTGAATTATTATATTCGCGTTTTCTACATTGACTGATATCATGACCAATATTCTTGCAATAGCGACATACAATATTATTAGTTGGTTTATAATAGGAAGAGGAAGAAGGCTGTTGTTGATTACGAGGTGGAAACTGAGAAGGATTTAGAACATGGATAGGACGTTGTTGCCTGTGTTGAAAACAAGTTCTCTCTGAATGACCTATCTTACCACAAACCCTACATCTGGGTTTTGTTTCATGCTTAAAGGATTGTATGTAATTTTGTAGCTTTTCCTCTTGACAAGCCAGATTAATAGCCTCATGCAGATTAGATGGGTTCCGACATCTTAAAATATTCGAAATATGACTAGGTAACCCTAACAAAAATGTGTGAAGCGCCAAGTCCTCCGTACTGGCGATTCGGCCTTTGATTTCGCTAGTGTCCTGAGTCGAATGTGCTATGTCCGTTTGTAATCGAGTAAGATAAGTTTCTAAACGTAAACTATATTGTGTAACGGATTCGCCTGTCTTTATTCTACAGTTTTGTAAATCTAGTAATAGATGGTCACGATGTTTGGTTTCCCCAAAGGTTGATTTTAGAAACTGTTTAAACTCATGCCAATTATCAAATATTTTTAGCGAGCAAGCTGCCTCGGCTTTACCCTCTAACTGTGATAAAATATACTTAAAAAGAATGTTTTGTTGTGAGGGAGAGGCTAAATTTAGTGCATTTTCACAATTTTTTAGAAAAGGAGATAATTTTGTTTTATCCCCATCAAATGGCTTAACGAATTTTGTGAGAACAGAGAAACTTAGCTCCTCTGTGCCTATGCTCTGCAGGCTAGATGTTGACTGCATATGTTTCTTTTCCATTTTTACCTTTTATATATAGCTAAAATATTAAGATTCGCACTTGATTCTCTCTAGCTACTCTTTAAGTGATACGGCGTGAAGATATATTTAATAAAATTTAGTATGGAAATTGTATGAAATAGAATATAAACTTGAAATAGGAAAATAATCCACTCGCAAAATTATGACAATAAATAATAAATTATTATAAGACAAGCAAACACTCACGAAAACAGTAGTATGTAGAACATGGAACTTGATTCAGCGGCGTCTGGTTACCGGCGAGGTGGTGCGGCGATGGAATGTGCAGCGTTGCAGTTACGGGTCGACACGAAGTGCGCTTATTTACGTATTTTTAATAATTTCGTTATAACCTTGGCAGCATAAAGCCTGGTGCTGGGCAGATAACCCTCACGCACTATATGGCTTTGGCAGCAGGTAACGAAGAGTCCAAGGTGTCGGCGGCGGTCTCTTGAGCGTCAGTGAAACAGCAGAGACAGCAGGTGGCCAAACACTTAGTTAGCCCTTGTGTAGAGGTGATGGTCGTCGTCAGGAGTAGGCGACCAAGGGAATATCAATCCCCTTTTCTTCTGACACCAATGTTAGGTTGCGTCCCCGAGTACTTATAAAAAAAAGCACTTTTTGGACACAAGTTATTTATTCACCTTTCACAATTTGTTTTACTAACTAGTATGGACTTTAAATTAAATACTTAAACTTGGATCAC
>DWSZ010000018.1:0-10565 GCA_018237265.1 Emesis lacrines
AGATCTACAGCAAAGGAAATTGCGTAGCAAATGGAGAAAGGACGCGAAATTACGTAGAGACAGATTGAAATTACAAAGAGAAACTGCACAATTTATAGATCGGAAAACAAATTCACCGAGTCCAGCTACTTCAGTATCATCAAGATCTACATCTACGGTTGAAGCGGACCGAGCTGTTGCAGCAAAAAATAAACGACTACTTAAACTAGAAAACGTCTTGCTAAAATCGAAACTTAAGCTTTTGGAAAATAAGCTTTCTAAGTATAAGATGCGTTTAAATAGACTACAAAAGAAGAAAATTGAAAAAAGAAAACTAAGGCAATTAAGAAAGATGTGGCCAGCACTGTTCGTACATTTTTACTCAGTGACGAATAAAGTTGCTCAACAGCTGGTAAAAAAGAAACAATTACCAGATTTAAATAGAAAAGACTGATACGATTTATAAACGATTCTCTTATTAATCGACATAAAAAGTTTGTGACTCAGACGAACATGAAGATATCATATAAAACCTTTTGTCGATATAGGCCTTTTTGGGTGTTGAATCCGAAGGTTAGAGCTCGTGAAACCTGTTTGTGTGCAACACATACCAACATGGAATTGTTGATAAAGGCATTAAAAAATTCCCACATGATAAATGAGAATTCTGCTATGGCAGTGTGTCGATCTATTTGTTGTGAAGATATGAAAGAAATTTGTCTAAAACGAGAATGTATTGCGTGTCGACACAAAAATCTCGTTTTTAACCAATTTTCACCAATAGATACAATAAAATATGTACGATGGGTCACAAAAAAAGTTGCACAAACAATTAAAGGCCAAGAAAAGCTTTGCCAGAAGACAATTAAGGAAACTGTCATAACTTCTAAACGACAGCTAGTGAGTCAGTTGCTGAAAAATATTGATCGTTATATGAAGCACACTTGTAACATGTTACACCAGTTCAGCGTCGTCAAAAAGATAAAAACAAATCTAACCCCATGTGAAGGCTTATTGCATATAGATTTCTCCGAAAATTATAACTGTAAATTTTCTTCAGAAACACAATCTGCCCATTTTGGTGAATCAAAAGATCAACTTTCATTGCACACTGGGGTATTTTACTATGTTGATAAAAACACAGAGGAAAAACTCATTGTTACAAAATCCTTTTGTACAGTCAGTGAGTATTTGAAAAACGGTCCTATATACATTTGTGCTCATTTAAAACCTATTATCGCCTTGATAAAGAGATTAGTTCCCAACCTAAAACGCCTCCACATTTTAAGCGACGGACCCTCGACACAGTACAAAAACAAGACAATGTTTTACTTAATTGCTGCTGACTTGGGTGAAGAAACAGATGCAGAAATACTGTGGCACTTTAGTGAGAGTGGTCATGGTAAGGGAGCTCCTGATGGCGTGGGAGGGTGTATCAAACGAACGGCTGATATGTATATGGCTAAAGGAAATGACGTAAGCAACATAGATGCTTTTGAGATAATTTACAGAATCAGGCGTTACTTTGCGGAAATTTATAATAACTAAAATGAGAATATTAGTGTGTAACTTTCCGCGATTATTTGGTATATTATATATCATGGTGGTTGTGTATGCTATTATTGGTGTTTCTGAAGCAGTGTAGTGCTGGTGTTAGTCTAGTACACGTACTACTATTCCCAGCTAGGTCGCACTATAATAGTGATACCAAATAATCGCGGAAAGTTGCAAACTAATATTCTCATTTTAGTTATAGATGCTTTTATTGAATGTGCAGAACTGTAAAGGAATCGAAGTTATAAAGATGGACGATACGGTAACAAAAATAATTGAAACCAAAGTTCAAAACTGCAATATCCGCCCATTTCGTGGAATTATGCAGGTTCATCAGGTTACATGGCACAAGCGAGAACCGGGTATCCTTCACTTTCGCAGACTGAGCTGCATTGATTGTGATCCAGGTGTTTCATGTTGTCATTACGATTAGGGTCACATGATTCTTGACTTACCACCACATAACTTGCACGTCGAGATTCCTGTGTCTACGCCAGTTTCGAGTTCGATTCCCAGTTCCTTACCTAGTCTGACAAGCTCACTGCTAAGTCCTAATTGGAACAGTACATTAGGTCAAAATGTACCCTCGGTGCTCGGTCAATAATATCTCTACATAGTATAAAACAAAGTCGTCCTCTCTTCGCGTCTGTCTGTTTCTAAGCTTTCTTCTTTTAAACCACGCAACGGAGTATTCACTGGTATTTAGACAATTTATTTAAAAAGGTTTATAGATACAAAACATTCCAATTAAGTATTTGTGTAATAGAGAAAATTCCATATTTTTTTATGAAGTCTTAAAAAAACCATTTTACAGCCCTTGCATTGCATGCGCTGGCTAAACCGTATGAGATACATCAAAATAATATACTACGGAAATGTAAATCATAAAAAGGCCTACAAAAACTTTGCCACAACATACATCTATTTCTTAAGGTTGGTCACAGTAACTATTTTTATCATTAAATAGTAATAAAATTGTATTAAGATTTGACCTTAATTTTCACAAATGTAGGTGATACAAAGTTCAGTTGATGATCCATCAAGTATTTTATAATCTTAGCTTCGATTATTTTATATTCTAACCCTCTTATTCACATAAACATCCAAACACAGTTTATCCAAAATACTGTTTTATCACTATCTTGTGTGTGAAAAAGACAATAAAGCATTCCAACCAAACAGCGCTTAAATATCTTTACGAATAAGAGGGTAAATGTTCAATAACCTAAAAATCAAATGGTTAAGTATATTACATAATGTATTTAACTTTTACCATAATTTAATTTATTAATAATAAAAAGTTGATTTATTAATACCTACATCTATACATAATTTTGAAAATAACAATTGTTTTAGAATACTAACACGGTTTATAAAAGAAATTATAGTCTTAAGACATGAAATTCGATTTATGAGTCCAGTGTTAGTTTTGTACATACCATGTTTGCCAACATTTGTATACAATAATAATGTATAGCTATTTTACATAAAACTAAATCTAGCTTTTTGAAACAAATAATTACGGACAAAAACCTCTTTCTTTCTTAAAACTAACAATTCAAAATAAAATTACTACACAAAAAAACTTAAAATCTATTTATTGGAACAACTGGGGCCAGTAATTATATTTCTAATTAATTTATACAAAAATAAAAAGTCTAAAACCTTTCTACGGTCTTCCAACGATATCATATTAAATCTCAGTATTCAATTTTTGTACGAGTAACATCGTTTATATATTTATTTATTAACATTTTATCGTACACAAAATATATTTTTGTGAAAATTAATATAAAACATGTACAGAGGGCGAGCTTATGTCTGATAGAGATGTCCACCAGTAGACCTGGGAAACGAGAAAGTACAAATAAAATTAGAATACAGTGTACAAGTGCATGATTTAAATCTAGGATTATATAATATAAAGGCAAAATCTTTACCATATGCCTTTTAAATCAACAAGAATGGTAATGTTATTTTAATGATTCCTTAAAAATATGGAGAGATTGGCTATTGCGAATACTACTAGAGGGAAGAGTATTCCAAAGTTTTATAGAATTTAAAAAAAAAGGAGTGACTGTAACGACTGAGAGTTTCAAAAGGGAATTTTAATATACTTCTAACTTGGGATCTACGGTCAGAGTCAAAAGAATACAGATAATTAAATCGCTTGCGGAGATATTCAGGAGAAATATTATTAAACAAAATATTATAGAGGAGACTAAGTGAACGTAAGTTCCTGTTTCGCTATGCCACGAACATACGGCAGGTGCCATAAGAAACGCTTTTGTATTCTTTCCATTCTTAACGTATGAGTCACATAGTGTGGTCGCCATATAACACTACAGTATCCAAGCTGGCTTCTAACTAAGCTGTAATAAATATAGACCTTTGCCTTTCTGCTCTTTTCGCTCTTAAATACTTTGTTGGTTCGAATTAAAAATCTAATCATTTTGGATGCTTTTCGAATTATCTGCTCCATATGTGGTAAAAAAATGAGTTTTTGATTAAATACAACTCCAAGATCCCGTATTTCTTCTAGGCTTTGTATTTTATTTTGCTTAACATAATAAGTGTGATTTATTGAATTAATTTTAAGAGTAACCTTAATGTGAAAGCATTTATCATCATTGGGTAACATGCCGTTATTTACGCACCATTGACTTACTTTATTTAGATCCTCTTAGAGTAATAAGGTATCATTTTCCGACTTGACTTCTCTGATAAATTTTAAGTCGTCAGCATACATAAAAGGTTCTGAGTAAGAAAAGCAGTCACTTATGTCATTAAAAAAGTAATTAAACTAAACCGGACCCAATGTGACCTCTGTGGTACACCGGAAGTAACTGGATGACACCCAGATTCATACCCATTTATTACAACATAAAATTTGCGATTGATTAAATATGATTTAGCCCATTTGAGTAATGATCCTGATACGCCATAGCAGGATAGCTTTTCTACTAACAAATCATGAGGCACACGATCAAACGCTTAATTAATATATATATATATATATATATATATATACATGACGCCACCTCGTACTCACGTTGTCCGGAGACAGCAGTTTACGCGATGATGTTGAAATCGATGTGTATAGTTACACGTGCCGAGGGCTGTTTCCATGCATCAGCGATATTCATTGCGGTTATGTACTTAACATATTCATCAACGATATCCATTGCGGCTATGTACGTAACATACTTAATAGCATTTATCAGTCGTAGTCGACTGGGCCTCACCCAGGGCATTGCCCACGTAGCCTGCCAGGTGCAGTCTCGACCTGACACAGACACAAACTTTTTTCGTATAATCGTTATCTTTGTAATGATATAGTACAAGCAAAATTTGCGATAAAGGAAATGCAGTCACCAATAACAACTTCGGTGTATGACAAAATACTTTGATCGGGCAAGTTAAGTGATTCGTTAATTAGTTTTCGTAAAATTTGGTGTTTTCAAAACATCAGAATTAGCTGATCGATCATTCATCCCATGACGGATATAAATAAACTCATACTTAGCATTAACTAATGCAAAAAGCAAGACACTAACATATTTTTGTAATTTTATACCTTTAAACGAGCAATCCTTGTATATATATACAATGTGGGGTTTGAAATGAGATAGTAAATGAAATCACGACCTATACAAGTATATAAAAGTAATTTAAAACAGCTGCTGACAATAGAATGAGCACTTCCATTTTTCGATGATTGGATAATAATATGCGTGCACTCTCTTCACTAGTTTAATTGCGTCTAGCCTAAAACGTAAGAATTATATCGACGCCGGAAAATAATAAGAGCGTAACTCGAGTGAGCACAACTTTACACCAGAGCCAAAAACCAAAAATAAAATGAATTTAATTTAATAACTTTTTAATGGTATATCGTAGAAACGTAATTGTTACACAATAACTTTAAAATATAGATCTGTATTAATTTGTCTACAAACCAACTATTTCTTATTACCAGAAATGAGATATTTACGAGTTACGACCTTTGTGTATAGAAATTACGGACCTCATAAATGTCGCATCTGAACATCAATGTTTCTAGTGAATCAGGAAGTTATAATAACTGCTTTTTGTTTAAATTTACTGTTAAAAACGGGGCGTAAATGCGTTTCTGATACACACAATGGCTGGAAAATTGGTCGTAAGTTAAACCTTGACAAAATTGACGGTCTATATAAAAAGTCATAATAATTTCTGAACATCATTTCAATGACTATTCAAGATTATTTAGAAAATTATGCTGTTGTCTAGCAATACCTTCTAATGACACATTTGGAGAACTGATTCAATCTAAGTAAAATGACATTAAGATTCCTTTAAAAAATACTCTTTTTATTTAAACATTAGTTCACTTTCCGTTGAAATTGTATGAAATGAAATGAAATTATATTTTTTATGGATTGTTTAGTACTCAGAATCGTTAAGATTAATAATAACCGAATTAAAAACTGAATTTACAACACTGTTAAGTATTTTTTTTATAGCTTCTTCGCAATGGCACATGTGTGCATTCTGTCACAGACATATTTTAATTAATATTTTCTATTTCGACATATTTAATGGATATCCATATGACATGGATAAGTATTATGACATGGTTCCAAATGGAAGAAAATGAAATGACGAACTCCGGGTAAATTAATGGGAACTATATCCAAAGTTTTTATGGAGGTTTGGAGGGAACACAAAACGACACTTTTTACTAATTAATATTACTCCCTCACTTATGCACGTTTTGAACGTTTTATGATAAAAACCCCACCATTTTTACACATATAAACCCAATTGAACACAAGTTTTGGAAAATAATATCACTAGCGATCCACACTCCCGTCAAAACTCGATATTCTTAAATATTTTAAGTATAGATACTAATATACTTATTTTTAAATTTTAATCTGTACTCTTTTGAATCACAAAAAAAATCACATTGATTTTTCACATTTTTTGTATAAGAAATAAAAGAATAACATTACAAATACAGTAATTTATTTAATATTTGAAATAAGAGATCCCTAAGGTAGAGCAGTAAAATAAACAATTTCATAACATTAAACATACAGCGATTTATTTACTGTTTATTTAATAAGTGGTTATAAATCAATATTAGATAATTGTTACTTTAGAATAAACATCAAAATTAGTAAGTAACTATTACAGGTTACAGAATTTCGATAAGTGCCATAATTCACATTGTAACAATTTAGGTATATTGAAATACACAAATAAAATTGGGCATAATTTCAAGACATAGAAAAATACCTATCTTTATGGTATGTACCGACTCGAAACACACTGATTTATAAAATACTTATATTTTAAAATTTGGAATAGAGTAACAATACTCTCCACGAATAATGATTGAATCTCCTTGAAACAAGACCACAGCCCCTTTTTATACTATAATACTATTATACTTTGTCTCGATTTGGCGCCACGTTCGTTAACCAATCAGCGAATAGGATTCAACAATATTAAATATCTACGCACAACGGCAAAGCCTTATTAGATTAAAATGTATTTATGGTGTTAAAAGTTTATCGAAGTATCCTAAAACTTAGTATTCGACACTGCATTTGCTAGAATAACTTGAAATTAGCTAGCCAATTTTTTCAACTAATCACAGAAGAGTTTATAATAAAATCTAATAATATTGGATTTATATGAAAATAACGAGTAGCAAGATTTGATATAGTTTTAAAATCGTTAATAAACTATTTGGTAAAATTATAATCTAAAATTAAATAATAGAAAATATATAAAATTGACTTTACAAAATGTAAACAAAGTCAACTAGCTAACTTATATGTTTTGAACCAAGAATTTCACATTGTAGTTATTTTCATAATTTATTTTCATGTTTTATTTAGCATAATTAACAAAGGTGCCTTTATTATTGACCGTATTTCATGTAACTAGGTAATGATTATAATTAACCAGATTTTAATATAAACATAGTGAATGTTGCCACTCCAACGTGATTGCCATTAAGTTAAGACAATATTTAATCATTGCTATTCTGACACATGCATAGTATTTAGGCAATGATTTTCTTTTTCATCAGACTATGGTATTTAGGTGATGGTTTTCCAATGAGGTCATCTGGCTGCTTGCTATCCTGTTAAGCTCTGTAAGATACCTCTTCCAGCATAACCATTAACCACAAGATTATTTTGTTTCGGGGTCTTCTCGTTTGAAAAACAAAATGACACTGTAGGGCAGGATAAAAAGAGCAGTAAAATTTACTAACTTTGTAATATTATTACTCACTTTACATCAGCCAAATTAGAATTACAGATATTATCACATGATTGTTGAATTACGTTGGTGTTTACTTTTTTAGTTTATTGGTAAAAATCTGTTACAGAAACAGAATGTAAATACATACATTTTTTTGTCTGTCAAACTGCTATACAGTTTACCGGCAGTCTTAATCTTTCTTAAACACACCAATAAAGTTATCAAAAACTAACTTAAATATTGTGGCCCGATAACTTTTTCTTATGACCGACGACCACTAGTAGAGGGTTGGTAGTTAATGAGTCGGTTTCGATATTACCTATGAAAAACCACTACCGACGCGTCTCTATGTATGTATGTAATGTACCTGACAATAGGCTACGTTGTAGTTGTAATGTTTTTAATAGATTGACAATGGTCTTATGTTAATTTAAATAATTTTTAATTTTTACTAACCATGTCTTAATAACAATTTTATTAGTATACATTTTTTATGTTTAATGCATACGACGATATACTTACGGTAAATAAGCCGCTTCCACACCGTGTATACTTACTTATGTGTACTGCTTGGCTTCGCAAACCTTTATCATCGGAATAATATAGTAGAGTTTGTCTCTTGGCTCACTGTCAAGAGTTTGTCATTACTTTGATGGTATGGATGTTAATTTTCAGTTACACTTTTACGTAAACAGAAAATTATTAGATAATCAGTATTATTTTAAAAATGTATTAAGTTTTATTTCAGAAAAAACTTAGTTTAATTGAATTGATGAAAATATAAGGTTTTGTTAATTATATGCTTTTATGTCATTTTAATCTTTATCCTAAACCTAGATACTATTTTTATCGTTCAACATAGTTTCCGTTGTATAAGCTCATCTTCTACAGGTGTTTACTGTGCATTAATTTGTAGAGTTAAGTGCTACCGCCTTGTTCTGATACTGTAAAGTATTGATACTGTTGCATTAGGAATACGCAACAGTATCAATACTTTACGTTGTCAAGCTCTGGTTTGAAGGATATAGTAGCTGGTATATTTATGCATGTGTCACTGCCATTGCGTCATAGATAGCAATGCTCAAATTACATCTTTGGTGGCTGTAGGCGATGGTTGTCTATTTCTATTACTTACTGCTTCGCTACATTGTGATAGAAAATCTTTAATATGCTATTATTTGACATTTTAGGTTTTATCTGAAATGCATCGTGTGACATGACTTTTAGGATTTAGCTAGTATGCATCTGCAGGCCTAGCCAAGTTGGCAATCTACAAGCAACATCGCTAATAGAAAAGTAAATAATGTATAGGATTGTCACTAAATAATGTGAGCATACCACGGTCACGTAGTCACGTGACTTAGCGACAATCGTATACATTCGCTATCGCTTGTAGATTGTCAACTTGAGTAGTTCTGCTGTTTCGGCATATTTTTCTTTTGCTGATTCGTTTGTTTTGATAACATGATATTTAGTTGCTAATGCTTTTGTCTTAATATTTATAAAGACAGATTTGAAACTAAACAGCAAAGACAGAGCTCTTGTGCATGACGTCCAATTTAATCACTCAAATTGCTACAGTGCAAATATCTACATAGTTAGATAATGTCTGTAAGCTTTATCTAAAGAGTGGCAGTTTCGACTGTCAACGGCAATGATGTTCAACCGCGGACAATATGAAACAATTCTTAAAGGAAATAATTCCCATTCAGACTCGCGAAGTGCATAGGTATGTTATCTGTGGGAACTACTAAGCATGTGTTAAATTAATTCCAGCAATAAATAGAGCTGTGTGTTGCCACCTCGTCTGTTACTCCTTCAACTTGGTATTTTTTTTCCAAAACATGAGAACGATGAAGGGGAGTGCCGATTAGTAATATATTGGCAGATTTATTGATAAACAATTTGTCTTTTTGACAGGCAGTTCGTAAAAGGCGAGCGATTAGATAAACTTGTCATTAATATTGTGAATAATGGTACATGGTACAATTCTTTTTTATATAGTATAATAGTAATATATTTTATTTAGTAAAAAAACCTTAGCTCACCTGATGGAAAGTTATGAAGGGATCGAAGATGGAAGTATACTTAGATAGAATATGTCTAATGTTCATGGAGAATTTTGTGCACTTGACTTGACGGTATGAACCGATGTCTAAGCTGGTACAAATCTGCTTATAGGTTACTCTTTTATCAGTCTCTATCATACACCGCACAACACTGATGTTATCTTCAGTCATCACTGTAGAAGGCCGTCCCTCACGCAGATCATTGGTGACATTAGTGCGACCACGTTTAAATTCATTCAACCAGTTGTAAACTGTGGGAGATGGGGCTTCATCATGAAAGGCCAATCGAAGTCTATCATAACTTTGTTGTTGACTTAAACGACATCGAAAGTTATAAAATCTCATTGCACGAAAATGTTCTCGGCTTATATTTGTCACCGTAAAATTGTAAATACCGCTAAATTAAAATTTACCGTAGTATTTTCTTTAAAATAATGTTTTTAAGTTGCCAGTTCTAAAACCTTTCAGTTTAACACTTGTACATCAATAATTTAATTTTAATATAATTTACAGAGCCTTGCATTGATGCTTTATAGGCATTTATTTTCTTTTATTTTATTATTATTTAGTTATTGGCTAATATCACTAATATAGTAAATATAACATTTTATGCAAAAAAGACACATCAACAACATTCACACACACACACACACACACACACACACACACACACACACACACACACACACACACACAACACAC
>DWSZ010000019.1:0-10504 GCA_018237265.1 Emesis lacrines
CTGTAAGGTCCGTAAACTACTGACAAAGTATCGCATGCATAATTTACCTTCATCGGTGATGAGATTGTACATTCCATGAAAATATGGCTGTCGCGGCTTCCTTAATGCCAAAAACCTACATATTCGTGAGGTGTACAATCTGAGAGAATAATTTCTTCACATTGAATGTGGAATGCATCGTGATGTTGTTGCAGTCGACAATCTCCTTAGCCAAGGAGAATTGGCATAAACTAGTGGTACTTAGCATTCAGGATCGCTTGAACGTATAGAAGAGCAAGGAGTTACATGAGTGGTTCTATCGGGTTCTTTATGGGCCTGATATTGATCTACCGAAGTTCACACACACAAACTGAAGGATTTGCCTGTGCAATCGCTGATGAAGGCGTCAAGATAAATATCTACCGGAAATATATTATGAAGAATGGCACAGTCGACATGTGCAGGGTATGTCATCGTCCTGGTGAGTCATTTTTAGTCAATTATTTCCGGAAGTTCTCATCTTGCCAAAGGAGAGTATTTGCATACACACAATTAAGTAGCCAAGATTATCCTACAAAAAGTTCCTGTTCGACATGATCTTGTTAATTTTGAAGTGCCATATTAAAAGTACGCATCGGAGTCATTCCTCAAAAATAGCCATGCTAAGCTCTATTGAGATCGATCTATCATTACGAACAGGACTATTGTTGCCAATGAGCCTAATATCGTCTGAAGCACTGGGCATTTATTGTTGACATCACAGTCCCACATGACGATAACCTCGTGAAAGTAAAAAATGAAAAACTTACAAAATATTTGAACTTAGCTTACGAGATTACCGACATGTGGGGTGTGAACTTAATAATAACTGTTCCGATAGTCATTTCTGTAAACGGCCTTGTAGCTAAAAGTCTTGACGAACATCTAAAGAGGCTTTCGCTACAATTCTGGATCAAGGGTCAGATACAAAAAGTGCTAGTCTTGGTGACGGCACTTAATATGAGGAGGTTCCTTTTTCTGTTGCCCTAAACTAAACAATTAACTAAGGAAGAAACTGTGTAAGAAGAAAATATGGATCTTGTTTTACTTGTTACAAATATGTATATAAGTCTGAAAGTTTGTTTGTATGGATGTTTGTCCGTCAATCACGCTGACAGTACTGAATGGATTTTAATGAAATTTAGTATACAGACAGGGTATAAGCTGACTTGGGTGATAAAATACTTCTCATCCCGATTAAATTCTCCCTTGGTATAAAATAGACAGTCACTAAATCAATCGTAAATGTCCTATTTCCACGCGGGTAAAGACGCGGGCGGAAGCTAGTAAGGCCATAAAACCGAGTTATTGCAGTTTTCTTAATGACAACATTAAAGAGCCACCACTTATTTTTAATGTCGAAGTAAATTAGCTTACTTTTTAGTATCTTAAAATACGTAAAATGTTTATGTAATGTCGACTTTTATTTGCTTTTTGTTTGATAAATAACAGTGATAAAATTATTTCAACCTTTATATACGAAGATATCACAGCCACTTCTATATTAGTTCTGTATGAAAACGCAAGCATATCATGGCGAAGCTTCAAATTATATTAATACATTTCATTTTTACTACTATAACTTTTGTTTCAACTGATGAACCTTGTCCACAAATTCAGTCGATGAAAGGTTTTAATCTGACAGCGGTAAGAAGTCGTTTAATTATATCATATATTTATTGTTATTTTATGATACAATCAGCAGTAAATTGGTATGAGCTCCTAGTGAAAACAATTTGGAAAACATAAAAACAATTTGACATAAGCAGTTTAAATTATGATTTTGTTTTAAGTATACAAGTGGTTCAAAATATCTCAATAATCATTCTGTGATATTTCGTATGTAAATATCACACAATGATTATTGAGATATTTTTTCAAAATTATGTGAGCAAATAAAGCTCTCGAAGTACTATGCAAATTCTTTTGAGTGAGTACTTGAAAAATCTTTCATTGCTTAGATAATTTTGGAAGCCCTGACTGCTTATAAAAATATGAAACACTGATTAGTAGATATTTTGAACACCTTGTGTATTAAATTCTTTTGTGTTTTTATTACTATTTTGAATACTTTAGGAGTTCATATCAATTTTATGCTGACTATACTTATTTATTGTATTCATTTTAAAGTATTCTAAAATTTTGTTATCAATTTTCCTACTTTTAGTATTTTTACCTAATGTCATATTGTTAAAGGTAGAAAAGTCAATTTCATAAAACTTTTATCATTAGAAGGTTTCGTACCATTATTAACTGTTATTTAATCACGACGTAGAAACTAAGTACGCTTTAGTTGTGCCAGTGCATTTACTTTGTCATTTATTTTCTATTTACGTCTTTCTAATTTTTGTACGGATATATTTAGTTTCGGTGCTTTCAGAAACGCAGTATAATTTTCTGTTACTATATTTTAATCGCACTTTTAAATAAGTAGACTTATCATCTATTGGTGTACGATTGATATTTGTCTATGGGCAGAAAATATGTTATTCATCTATCCGCATGATAAAAATAATATGAAGCCAACGGTAAATCTAAATTACTACAATATGCTTTCGTTAAGCAGTAATGCCTAGAGCAACGATCTTTTCTTATTTTTTTTTTTAATTTACTATGCACAATAAATGCACAATTTAATTTGGACAATAACACACTTTGTTTTGCTTATTTTAAGACACAGATAGTACCATCTAGTAACGTGTAGTTTAGTAATATTAATTCCTGGCATTTACTCGCAGAAGCAACATGTCACAAATTCTAAAAACTCTTTACGTATTTTAAAACACAGATAGCGCCATCTAGTAACGAGTAGTAATTTTAATTCTGACTGTTCCAGCTTATATCTCTTCCTCTTACTTTAGAGTGATAGGGGATGATTTTTAAAAAATCTTGAAACAGATATTATTTATTTTATAACAAAGCGTTTATATACCATTTTTTAGTTCCTTAGCATAAAAGACATCGGAAGTGTCATACAAACTTCCACCCACTAAATTAAGTTTTGAATTTTTATGTGTTCTAATATTTCCTCACATGCCAAACTTCAGGTTTCTAGCACTTCTGGAAGTGCTCTATAATTTTGATGATCATAAGTCAGTCAGTAAATCTGTGAGTGACGAAATTGGGGTTTTTTACACATTAATAAAACCTAAAGCAACCGAGTTATTATAATGATACTTGGGAATTTTAATAAATTTATTATGGATACCATATAGTGCCATTTCTGGATAAGATTTAAAAAAGTGTGATAATTTTTTTTTATGTCATAGGATAGCAAACAAGCAGATAGCCATCCTAATAAAAAGAGAAACCATCGCCTGTAAACACCAGAAATGTCAATGGTTCGTTACCATCCATGTGGTAAGGTTGAAATACTCATGCCGGTAAGTATACCGGCTACCATACCCTCCACTTTGGAATATGAAACCGACAAGCACTTGACACTCTTGCGGCAGGAATAGGTAGGGCGATGGTACAAGACCCGGTTGAGCCATAGCAAAACTCTACCACTTAGTTAGTTGTCACAGTGTTAATCACATGTGTTAGCCTTTTGTCTTCTTTTACGACTTGCCTAGTTGGCAGTTGAGGCAGTTGATCTATTCTCCTAAAGAGGCCGGGCGTAACACGGGAAAAATCTTTATCTGTAAGTGATGTATGACACGATCTTAAATAATTTGTTTTAACTACAAGATCTTGTTTCATTAAATGCTATGCTCTGATATATAGAGACGGATTTTTTTATTCCAGTCGTATATTTCATATACTGACCTTGAAATTTGCCAGGATGTAACGTATTGCCTATTAAGTTGTTTCTTAAAACGTTTTTAGATTTTTTTTTGTAGTTCTAATTGTTTTATAATATGATGTTATAATATAAAGCTAAATAAAGCTATATAAAGCTTACATAGCTTTATTAGCTTTATATTGTTTAGCTTTAAAGCTAAAAGAAGGAATTTGTAGCATATGCTCGCGCACGTAAGACCCATACAGTTGTAGACATTGAATTCTCCGGCGATAATCATCAGCTTGTATTTGTCAACGATCACCTTACTGCCATCACTAAAATCCTACTCAGCAAGACTAAATTGATTACGAAGGAGAAAAAATACAACTTCGTGTGATTAAAGTATGATAAAATTCACATATGTAAAAAAGATTCTTCGCTACCATTTATTGTAAACAGAGAAACTGACTTAAATAAAATTGTTTAAACTGCAGGTACTAACCACAACAGTAGTAACTTATACTTATTACCAAGTAATTATTATTTTACAATTTTGTTTCTAATATTAATAGATATAGTTCCCTTCCTTATGTTAAAAATGCTTTTTGTCTCTGCTTTGTTCGCCGGGCACCCGGGCTGCCTTTGTTCTCAACTACAGCTTTTCAATTGCTGCCGCAAATGAATGCTATTTTGCCCCACTGTGATCATTATGAGGCTATCTTTAAGTACCATTATTGGGGTTTTGAATTTTAACGTAATTATATTTTGTTCAATGTATTAATGTATTACGAGTACATCGTTTATTATTGTGTCTGCAATTTTTCTACCTAATTTATCTATCATTTCACATCTACAACTTCTTATTTTATTCGTTTACATTTTCAATTCCATAATGTTGTTATAAAATGGACAAACATGTAAAATACAATCTTATATCAATATTAATAACATTAGTATGGTGCTATTTTTTTGTAGTAAAAACATGTGATTTGTTTAGTAATTTAATAATCTGTTACCAAACTGGACGTGAACTTCACACTAAAACTAACGAATTCTACTGTAGCCTGTGTTTTGTTCGTACGATATTGTTGTATTAACAGAAACGTGGCTTTTAAATAGTGTAAGTAGTTCTGAGCTCTTCAATGTGTAGCATGCAGTTAGGCGTCGCGATCGTGACTATAACCTGAAAAGACAAAATAAGGGAGGTGGGTTATTATAGCCGTGCCTATACGTAACGTGTCGTCCCTCCTACAGCTCCCCTGCTGAGGATCAAAACTTTTTATTACAGTTGAAAGACATAGTTTTGTCAAAAAAATTTTAGTAACATTAATTGGATACCGAGAAGTGATTTATTTCTGATTCTATCTTGTGTAGTTAGGAATGAAGAACATTTTTAGTAAACGAATTACATACCCATAGTCTTCGTCAATTTAACTCGATTAAAATATTTACGGGAGAATTCTTGACCTTGCAGTTTCAAACGATGACATCTGTGTATCCGGGTGCTATAATGCACTAGTACGTATAGATCTTCATCATAAAGCAATTATTCTTACTATCAATTTTGCTAGCTTGCCTAACCTAAAGACACAGGCTCGCCTTAAATTATTTTTTCATGACTATAAATCTATTAACTTAAAAATTATGGAAATAGATTGGGCAACTGAGTTTTCTTCTATCTCTTTGGAAGAATCGATTGATTTTTTTTACATTCTGCTTTAAACACTGAAACAAAAGTTTGTACATTCTAAATATATATCGTCAGAATCCTATCCGGTTTGGCTTACACCTTCAATAAAAAGCTCTTAAAAGAAAAGTTAAAACATCTCTCTTAATTTAGGACTTACGACAATTGGGCTAATCTGGATTCCTATAAATTATAACTCCTCAAGGTTTCGCATACCTAGTGGGGTACCACAAGGTGCCTTGCTAGTATCTTTACTCTTTTTAATATTTATTAATGATATTTCCGAATCCTTTCCTCCTTTTAAAATATTATACTTCGCTGATGACATGAAGATATTTTGTACTATCAAATATAATTAAGATATTTTGAATCTTCAAACTGACCTCTTGCGTCTTCATTCTTATACAAGCTTAACACATTAGCTCTAATCCAAGCAAATGTAACAACTTACATTTACTTGTAAAAAAATATTAATCCCGGCTTTTTACTCACTAAAAGGCCAATTACTTCAAAATAAAGATGAAGTTAAAGACTTTGGAGTGATACATGACTCTAAACTTCTTTTTGGTAGTCATGTTGAATCTATCGTTGCGAAAGTATCAAAAGCCCTTGGGTTTATTATGCGTAGTTCACGTGAGTTTAAACGAGTTAAAACCTATAAGATTTTGTATTGCACAGTTTTTCGTAGTATTCTTGAATACGCATCACAAGTTTGGAATCCCGCTACAATATATACATTAAAAATATTGAAAAGAAGTTCATTAAATATTTTTGCTATCAGTCACGTATTTATTCCTTACTCAT
Source organism: Emesis lacrines (assembly GCA_018237265.1). Classification (NCBI taxonomy): domain Eukaryota; kingdom Metazoa; phylum Arthropoda; class Insecta; order Lepidoptera; family Riodinidae; genus Emesis; species Emesis lacrines. The sequence goes on from DWSZ010000019.1 coordinate 6,234, forward strand.
CCGATAATTATACAAACCTCTGTTAACAATTTCATATTCTACCTTTATTCTTCTATGTCTATGTCTTCAAACTATTAGGCAATAAAATTGATTGCCCAACTCTCCTGAATAAAATTAAGTTCAATGCACCGCACAAATCGACCCGATCTAACAATCTATTATACGTTCCCTTAGTTGCAACAAACTATAGACAGCATTCGTATTTGTGTCGAGTAAGTAATAGTTTCAATAAATTATCAAAAAGGTTAGACATTGATCCTTTTTGGACAGGCGTGTACTTGGCTAGATGGCGACAAAGTGGAGAATTCTTTGCTTACTGAGAATGAAATCACGACGGATTAGTCAATATACTTTCCTGTATTATGTTATTTTTATAAAAGTTATTATTATAGTACTTAGTTTGTTGTATGCTATTTTTAAGTTAGTAAGTTAGTAAATTGTGATTAATCGTGGAAACCTTCTATTGGATATTGTTATGGTTTCTTATTCTGTTGCTATTTATATCTATTGATTTTCTTAGTAAATAAATAAATAACTTTTTTCCAATATACAGTTCGGGGGCAGTTGGTTTGAAATTGCGAGATATTCCAATAACATTGAAAGAGAAGCCGACTGCGCTATTTTCTATTCTTATTACGACAACGGAGCTTACAAATTTAATGTTACTGAAGTTGAAGATGGAAAAGAAAATTTGATACAAGGTTATATAATTAATAACGAAAAAAATCCGGGACTAATAAACTTATTCTCGCCAACATTGAAAGGTTTGTTTTTTGCAATAATAACCTTTCCCTCCGTGTTGATTCGAATCACTTTTGAAGAATAACTGTTTTACTGCTAGGCATCTAATAAAAGGTGAAAAATCGCTAATACGTGTCACTAAAATCATAAGTGCTAACTAAATGGTATAGGTCTATTATGTCTCTCCCAGGTCTTGGTACCACCACCTTACTTATTTCTGCCGCAATATAGTTGGTGATAGACAGTATCATATTCCAGTTTGAAGAGTAAGATAGCCAGTAAACTTATGTTTTGCCATTATATCCTTGCCACGAGGATAAAAACGCATCACTAACATTTCTGGTGTCTATAGGAGATGACTTTCTCCCTCCATCAGGAGAGCCTGATGGCTTGTGTGCTATCTTATAATATAAAAGAAAGCTTTGATGTTATAAGTTATTCAAATTGAAATCATTTTTCAAGACTATCCAACGCCTGATATAAAATATCATAGTAAAAGATTCGTGTCATAATTTTAGTTGGTCATCTTTGCTGTGCGCTGTTTTTATGTTTATCGTATTCGTGTGGCTCAAAAATAAAGTTATTCTTATTTTGAAAATTATATATTTTTCAGATGAGGAAATTAATAATAAATTTCCCATTAATGTTTTGGAAGCTGATTATGACAATTTCGCTTTTACTTATGACTGCAGATATGATGAAAAAACAAAAACTCGACATGGTAAGATTCAATCATGGTATTAAAATAGGCTAATTTTACACATTACAATTCTTAAATCTCGCCATACAAGTAACAATTTCTAGATTTTTTCATAACACTCAAAAACAGTCACACATCATAAGCTATAAAAATATTGAATTAGGTTCAGTAAGTCATTCAATATTTTTATAGTATACTATAAAAACGAACAAATTAAATGCTGCAAAAAAATTGGCTTAAATGATTTATGATCTTTGTAGTTAAATAACCGTTACTCATTTTTTGTCTAATACTGTATTTCTTCAACCCAACTATAATATGAATTCGTAGCTCGTCGCCCGTATCAATACAAATCAAATAATTTTAATTCAATAAAAACATATTACATGTTATGTTGACGCGTCAACATTTTTATTAAACTACTACCGGATCGAAATCGCGGCCAGTGAGGAGATCCGGCGGAAGAAACTTACCGGGGCATCGATTTTCTTCATCACGGAAATGTGTGGCTATATAATATCAATTGTTAGTGGATATTCTATTCATTTACAAAACTACCGTTTAGCCTATTATATTGTAAAAAAGCGAAGTATGAGTAGAACCAACAGTTAGCAAAAATGCTATCTTTATTCTAGTATGAATTGGGTGTATCTATTACGATGTGAGTAAATAATGTCTTTAGAAAAATGAATAAACACAAAAGATATTTTTTTACATAATGACTTATAATCAAGATCTCATACATTTATATCGAGTTCAATAAGCTGAAAGGACAAAGTACTCACAACACAAAGTAAATATTGTGATGAGGAATAAATTTCATGTTTATTAATAATTTATATATTTTATTTTACAGAATTTGCGTGGGTTTTTGCCAGGACTAGAACATTAGAAGGAATATCAAAAAGAGAATTTGACGAAATGTTAAAATTACACACTTATATCGATGTCGATAAATTGAAATGGGAACATTTTACTGAACAATACTGCACAGTTAAAGAAAAAAAGACTTCTAAATAATTTTGTCAAAACAGTCAAAAATTTCCTTGTTGCTTTTATGTTATCTTAAATATACCTTAAACGCGTTATAATGACAAAAAATTAAAAATATTTTCACTTGTTTAAACGTAAATTGCAATTATGTTAATTTTTTTTACATTTTTAAAAATAAACCGTGTACTGTTACTGTTATTAGGCTGGCATAGCATCAAACTTCGATTTTACACACTTCCAAGGGTATTTTATCGACATTTACATAACGATATATGCTGTAATTTTAGAACTTGTTATTCATATCCAGAAAAAATAATGTTTTTCCCCATTTTGGCTTAAGCCTCTTTTGTATAATAGGATATTCTGCTTAAATAGTTTATTATCGACGACTGCCCAAATATGCCACTGCCATCGTGAGTACTAGAAAAAACTATTTCGCAAGTTATCACTCGCATCGGGTATGGAGTCTTTTAATTATTCCTGCCCCAGTAGCTTCAATATTAGGTTCTGGTTTGAAAACTAAAGAAGCTGTTTGATGCATGTGGTAATATTATACCAATGCGCACACACCTGCCATTTTTTATATCACTAGAAAAAATACTACATCAAGTTAGAGATTAGTCAGTGTCCTTTCAATACTTTCAAATAGTCACTGACTTCTATATAGAAAGTAGCATATCATTAACACGTACTTTAGTTTCTACTAAAGTTGTCACGGAATACAAAAAAGGTGTTCTCATGTAGGTATTGGGACCCGAAAAAAGGGACATAATTGTTAAATACTTTCGCATTGAAACGTATGCTTCTAACTACAAGTACATCCTTAATGCTCCGATCAATAACAATCCAATATGGTCAGTTTACGGAGAAACCCTAAGATTTCTTAGACAAACGTGCCTTGTCAGTCCTAGTGGAAGACCTTCATATTTTGGCCTAATAAAAATGCTTCCTTCGTCATTTTAATAACATTAGCTTAGTAATTGAATGGTTTTTCAGCTGGCTAAGTGGCCAGAAGATAACCAGCTGAGAAACCATTTAACATTTCAAAAAATTTGCATAAACTATAGAAGATTTATTAAAAGTATTTTGATAAAAATTTCATTGAGCAGGAGCAGTTCAAACGAGTTAAAAAGAATATTGCAGGGAATAATGAAGGGACGGTTCTTGGGCTAATGGATTCGCAAAAGTTAAGCCAACCTTGCTTTTTCTTTTTAGAAAAGAGTCTTCTTGCTTGGGCAGCTACATGTTTATAGTTTATAAAATTAATTATAATCATGGCTCTTTTATATCCAAGCTCAACTTGCTTACACAGTTGGATCATGTTTGAGCATTCGGAGTCCCACCAGGGTGGATATGGGCAATGATGATTAGTTTTCTTTGGTGGTGATTCGTTACTTGAATGGTAAGCAGAGGAGTTAATAGCTTTATAAACTCTGTGTAATTTTCCATAAAGCTCTGTTGATTAGGTGGAGGAAGTAAATTTATCTTATCATTTAATTAATGGAAATACCTAGCCCAATCATCTTTTGACAATTTATATGTAAGTAAGGGAGCCGAATTATTAACAAGGCGAAAATTACCAGGAAAGGATATGGCAATTGGGTAGTGATCACTACCATATGTGTTTTAAAGGGTTTCCATATTAAAAGCGAAGCTATGGATGGGGCGGAGAAAGGGAGATCAACCACACTACTAGGATTCTGTAAGGGGAAGAAAGGGCAGATGAGAATGTAACTGATATTCTGTTTCGGCCAACATGTTTTACTCCATCGTTATTAATATTTTTAATATTAATAATAATTGTATAGATCTAATGGTTATCCCAGCAGAAGTATCT
>DWSZ010000020.1:0-10233 GCA_018237265.1 Emesis lacrines
TCCGGTGTTTCGCAATAGGACACGTCAGAACCCAGTGCACTCGGAGATTGACCGCTGCGGTGTGCTTCTGCTACCCTCAGAAAGGCCACAAGTTCGCCGTTTGCTCCAGCGTCCAAGGTCACACTGATCACTGTACATGGCGGCCTGTAGTCGGGCAGACCAAAGGGTGGGGGCTCGTTCTTGTAAGGGTGTCTCACCCAAAAACAAGAAGAAGCGAACTGTGTCAGCAACGGCACTGGCACCAACCCCATCAACTTCAGGGGTGGTGCCAGAGGAAGTGATGAATGCCCAATAATGGCCCTAGCGGACCCCATTGATCACTTCTTCCAACCGAATTTAAATCACTCCGCCGGAGCACAAGATCTCTTTACGCAGTCCCTTGCGGAGTGGAATATCCTCGTCGCTGTTACTGCCAAATCATACTTTGTTCCCCCCTAGATCGGAATGAGGACACGTGCGGTTCGGTGGCGATAATAATTTCGGTCATAGCTCCGGTCTCTGTGGTAATCGGTCGCGGCCAAGGCTTCATTGTCGTTAAATGGGAGGGAATCATGGTGTTGGGGTTTACTTCTTACCCAATCGCTGTCTCGCCGACTTCGAGTCGTTTCTGGGCGAGGTTGAAGTCCAAGTCAGACGGGCCAATCCTATCAGTGACTGTCGGCCTCTGCATCCTAAATAGGGGGTCGAAATTCACTTGCGTGAGACAGCGGGGCGGTTCCATAGTGGTTAGGTTAGTTTAGGTTAGGTTAGGTTTTTTTTTTTTTAAAGTTTTCCTCAGAGGGTTAAACCCGCCCCCTGGGGGAATTTATTGTCTTGTTCTACAATAAATTTTTATATCTATTTCCTTTGACAATTATATTCAAAGTCGTTGTTATTCTTATTTCTTATTTTTTATACAGACATTTAAATTAAATAGTATTATTCTAATATTTTCCATTTCAATTCTCTATTAGCAACCTTTATAATCTTCTCCTTTTATCTCTTGTTTCGTATTACAGTGGTTTTAGATCACCATATTTAACTTTCAAATTTATTTCTCCAATTTTAATTTTTTCTATTCTATTATATTTTTCTTTTATATTCAGTGTTTTGTTGTACGGAATGTTTTATTTATTTTCTTTATATTATTTGAGCCTAATTTTTTATTGCGTATAGGTGTATATATTTACATTAAATAATAGACCTATTTTTATGTGTATAGTGTATGTGTAGTGACTAATGTTATCTGTTGTTATTTGATATGTATTCATAGGGTGTCATCTTTTATGTGCTATATATTCGCTACATTGATCATCAATGTAATGTCTATATATATTTATATTTTCCTGATTTTTCTTTTTCACTTCATTTTTCGCTATTGTTTATTTGGTGTATTTGTTACTCTTCTTGTTGAAATTAGTACACGTCCTACTTTGATAGCCTTTTCTTTCTATACTAGAGTTGTATATTAAAGAATATACAGTTTAGCATAGCCTTTCACTTTTTTATCCTTTCTATGTACTTCCTGCTAGGTTTGTATTTTATTTTATCTATAGTCTATTGTGGCTCTTGCTAACATATCCCACTTTTTCCTAATTGGACAGTCGTCGCTGAATGCCGAATGGTCTCCTCGATCCAGCTTTGCGCGGGAGCAGTTGCAGCACGATGGTGTTTTGCTAGCTATCCACTCATCACACTTCGCTTTCATGTGATCTCCTCCGCAGTGGCTACATTTCGGGACGGTCTCTTGACATTGTTTGCGGCTGTGACCGTAGCCGAGACACATTGAACATTGTATTAGCGGGGAATGATCCTCCACTTTCACTCTCTGTAGGTCAATATGTATGTAGCCGTTTTCAATCATCTTTCTCCAGATAACTGGTGACGCTCTTGCCACAATATGATTTGCTTGGGGGTTTTTAGTTTTCTTTCTGAATAATATTTGGAGGAGACCCTCTTTATCACTGTGTTCCCCAAGTATGTGCCTATTTTGTGTGTGTAATGCTGTTAAGATGTCTGCATCCGTGTTGTGAGTCTGCACATTCTTGATGACCACTAGTGGTTTCTTATTTATAGCATCCTCCACACTCAGCTTATCTTCAGCTTCCTTCAATCTTTTCTTAATAGTTTCTCTTCCCTCTATTGTCTTGCATCCTAATATTATCTTCCTATTTCGAGCTTTCCTTATGTTTTCAATTTGCAGTCCTCCCTCCTTTGCATTTATTGCATTACGAACCAGCTCCAGTACCTCTTCTCCTGTATCTGTCTCTTCCTTTGAAGTGATCACTACGGAGTGTAGCGCGGTCTGCTCAGTCGATTTTACCCCTTCTGGCGCCGCGGCCACACTTGCGTATGATCGTATTTTTATTTCTTCTCTCGTTTGCGTGAGATTTTTATTTACTTCTTCTAGTTTTTCCTTGCTCTCCTTTATAATTTTATTATTCTCTTCTATAAATTTCTGGTTTTTATTTTCATGTGTTTTCTTACTTAATTTTTCTAGATTTTCTTTAAATATTTTATTATTTTCTTCTAGGATTTCCTTTGTTTCTTTAGTTATAGTTCTATTTTCTTCCAAATATTCCATAACTTCGTCCACGGTCTTTTTCTTTTCCGTTTCATTTTCTTTTCTTCTAATTTGGTCTTCCTTTATTTCCTGAACTAGTCTTAGTATTGTTTTTATATCTTCAACATCTTCTTTGTTACTTTTTTCCCGTTCTTTATACCTATTTAAGTTTATTGTGTCGTGCCTATTTTCTTCTGGTACTCCTTCTATGTCTATTGGGACTGGAATTGGCTCGTTGTGTTTTGTACATAAGCCCCTAATTACGACTTCCGCCTCTAGAATTAATTGAAACATTTGATTCAGGCTTGTCGTAACCTCCTGTTTTACTGTGGTCCTTATATTTTTTGAAATGTTTAGTTGTTCGATTGCTTTTTTCTTTAATTCTCGCGCTATCAATATTCTGTTTTTCCCGTTTCCACTGTTTGTTTCTTTTGTATTTTCGGTGGATCTTCTTTTTTCTTCTTCCTTCCTGGCCACAATTGAGGTATTAGGTGTTCTATACATTTTGGGAATGTGTGTCTATTATGTGTATATATATATAATTCAAAGCAAAATTTGTTTAAAATTTTTTTTTTTTACAATGTAGAATGGAGATTTCAATCCTACTGTATAAAAGTTAAGTTGCTGAAGAAAATTGAAATAGAAATTAGGTGCAAACTATACCTATGATAATGTAAGTTGCGTATTTAATAGTAATTTTTCTAATTTAATTATAATTATAGTTGCTAAAATAAAAGTAAAAATTTTTTGTATAAGTTGTATATGCAATATTCTACTAGTACCCGATTTAATATGTAAACAATGTGTAAAGTTATGTCTGATCGTATATAATATGTATATATTTACTTATTTTAATATAATTGTGTAAAGTGTATATATCTTGTATAAATTGTGTGTATAATGTGTATATAATTGTATATATAAAATGAGTATTGTTGTCAGTGCACAGCGGTCTCTTACTCTATGTTTTACTTATTATAAAATATAAAAGTATGTCCCAATAGTCTAGTATTAAAGTACAAATAGAGACAGTAAAATATTATGTATAGTGTTATGTGTATGGTGGTCAGTGCACAGTAGACTCTTACTCTATGTTTTACTTATTATAAAATATATAAGTATGTCCCAGTAGTCTAGCCTTAATATACAATTGGAGACAGTAAATTTATTATATAATTTTCTTTTTTGCACTCTATATATAGAGTTCTAGTTCATGTACTGACACAGTTTTATTACTAAGCACATATATCCTTAATACTAACCTTAATACTAAGCAGTGGCAGTAGCAATACGACACTTTTTTGTTTTGACTCTATCATAGAGTCTCGTTATTATCTGTGGTAAAAGGTGTCTCTATAACTAGTATGATGGTGAAAACCGCACCTCAATCGGTCCAGTACTTCCTGAGATATAGATTTTATAAATTTTTCACTGAAATTACCGTAATATTTAGGTGCTTGTCCTTTGGTTACTATATTTTTATAAGTTCAATATACTTTTAGGATGGATATTTAAATTAATTTATTTATTTTTATGCTACAATCTTAGAGGTAGTAATGTCCTTTAGTATATTATTTAGTCAAAATCCTGATTATATATTTATTTTATTATTAATTAAGGGGTGAATCCTAAGATGAATTCGCGGAAAAATTTTGCCGTCGGCACCTGTTTTGTGGTTAAATATTTCTAATTATTGATTTTCTGTATTTACTTTATATATTTGTTTTATATATCGATTAAGTTGGTCCAGATTTTTGTTTTTCTACTGTAACGTATTGCTAGTGACACTGCATTTTGACACAACTGTATTTTTAATGTTTAAATTTTTACAGTGTAAAATAAAAGTTTTCTAACAATATAATTTAAGATTTTTATCTGAATATACAATATTTTTTATTAACTAAATATTATTAACTACTTATATTATCTTTAGTTTTATTATATATCGTATTTTAAAATGTTTCATTAGGTGTCTAGAAATCTTACTATGGAGTTTACAGATTGAATAATTTTTTTTTTAAAATATGTATTACAATGTTTTCTTATTTTTATATATACAGCTGTGTCAAATTTTTATCTATTTAATTATTTTTATCACAATATCTATATAAGATTTTATATTTTATTAAAATCTTAGGCAAACAAACATTTTTCCAGAACACTTTACATCAATTTCTATTTTTTATTATTTAATAACTTTATAATTAAAATATAATAAATAAAAATTTTTATGTAGTTATATAGATCGTTTCATTGTCTTTCATAATCACTAATAAAAAGTATATGTTATCGATCTTGTTTTGTCTGTATTTAGGTTTTTATATTTTGAAACTTGTGTAACAGACACTTTCCTTATATTTAAAAAATCATATTAAATTAATAGTTCTACCGAGGGTTTTCATTTTTTGTAATAAGACACTTCACAATATTGTCCTTTAGATGCACTATTTACTGTTAATTTTTATTATTTAGTTTATTTTTTACAGAATTTTAAACTTTTGTTGGTCTGTTATGAGGGTTGTAAAATCTTTAAAATTGAAAATAAAATAGTTCCACTTAACTTTTTGGTAAAATTTTTGTTGTCCTGGATTTGTGGCAATGTATCCCGTCGTGCTGCATACTCAGAATTTCTCCATCACTACTGGATCCGGGAGCACGTGGGTCGGCCAACTTGTTTTTTTGCCCTTAATTTCAAAGGGGGTTGTCGCAGACGGTCGTGTGTGGTATCATTTTGGAGGGTTTTTTAAGGCGCTTCTAGGGCACTATTAATATTATGGTGTTACCGATCTATTTAGGGCAGCGCACGCCTCTAAAGTTAAATTTTTTGAATTTTTTCGGTTTTCTTCTTATTTTTCGGTGACAAATTGTTTTGGAGGAAAACCACTTTTATCACTATATAGCTTGCACTTTTCCGCACATTTTGATGTATTGCACTTGTTGTTTAGCTCACTTTTTACCACTTTTTCTAATTTTATAAACTTGTAAGGAGTTGCGGAGCACTTTTATGATAGTTAACGCGTGTCTAAGTTGGTTCTCAGACCGAATGCGACTGCCGGTTAGGTTAGGTTAGGTTAGGTTTGGTTTTTTTTTTTTTTTTTATTGACTACACCAGTGTCAGTGTAGCCGCCGCATGCACTGCTGCTATTGCTTATGCAGCATCTTTAAAACTAAGGGAATTTCATAATAAATAAATATTTCATGCTCTTTTTTTTTTTTTTTTTTTTTTTTTTTTTTTTTTTTTTTTTCCAGTCCCGCGCCGTAGCGCACGCATGCGGCTTACAATTCAGTCTTATCATTATTACACAATTGTTATACAATCTAAACGCTTAAAGTCTATGTGTACGTGTCTTGGTAGGACATTAAGTAATTTACTTTACATTATTTGCAAAAGCCAAGAATTAAATCATAATCATTTAACAATAATTAAGCATTAATGAATTTAAACAAATTATACATTAAATAAGAGTCAATTATACAATTTTTATTATACATTATCCAATAAACTGTATTAATTATACACTCATTATCAATTAAACAAATCAATTATACAATTACTAATATTAAAAATTAAATAAAATAAATTAAAATTAAAATTAAAATTTTTCGATCAGGATTATTATTTCATTAAATTAAAATTAGAATTTTTCATAATCAGTACAGATACCAAATTAATTAAAATATAAGATTGAATTTTTACATTTTTGTTTGACATAATGGAGATTTCTCAATCCAATGTATGTTATTCAAATCCAGTTCATGCTACAGTCGAACCATTGGCTCTGGCTGCCGTTCTCACTACCTTTCTCGCATATTCGAGGAACTTCATATTGATTCCTACATCCTCTACTATTTCATTAAAGTTCGCTACAGAGCGTCCAATAGTCGATTCTAAGTCAAATCGTTCCCTAGCGAATCTGGGACACTCTGCCAACAAGTGCAAAATCGTTTCGTGTTCCCCTAGTCCACACACACAGTACGGTGAGTCAGCCAGCTTGAACCGGTGGAGATATTGTTTTATTCCTCCGTGTCCCGTAAATATCAGACTGTTCAGGTTGTCCTTCGGGAAGTGGTTAAGAACCTTATATGCAGTACTGATATTTCGGAAGAACATCTTTGTCACCGTGCCCCCCCCTCTGTCTTCAAGGTATCTGGTTTGCCATACCTCCAGAGTCCTCTCTCTTAAGCTTCTTTTAGCGAAAGATATTGGGAAGTGGTCGTAGATAGGCGCTCGCTTATCCTTTAGTGCCGCTTTTTTTGCAAGAGTGTCAGCTCTCTCGTTTCCTGGCAGTCCTATGTGTGCTTTAATCCAATAGAGCTTGATGGTATGCTGTGATCTTATAGCTCTCTGTATATTGCCCCTTATTTCAGCTACTATTGGATTATCAGTGTCCGATGCACAGACGCACTCCAGGGCCGACCTAGAGTCGCTGACAATGCAGACCTTTGGCATATTAGAGGTCATTTCAGTGGCCCTCAGGATTGCCACCAGTTCGGCTTGGAACACGGTGCAGTAATCTGCCAGCCTATTGAGTGTGTAGGTTTTTTCCCTTCCGTTCACCCAGAGCGAAACCGACATACCCACCTTTCCCTCAATTTTGGAACCGTCGGTGTAAGCCGAAGGTGTGCCTTCGATTAACCTTAGGTCCTCTTGTGAGGATATGTAATCGAAAGTGAGTTTGACGCGCTCAGCTGGATGTGGGTGATCGTAGGGATGTACTCTGGTTTCAATCCTGGCATCGGGCCACTCCTCCATTGGTTTACCCCTCTTTATCTCGTAGAGGCATTTTTGTTCCATCACTCTGAGATCTAGAGGGAGAACCCGCGCCAGTACCAGGCTCGAGTTTAAAGAACAAGTCCTGTGAGCCTTACTTACCTTAATGGCGAAGAGCCTGACGACCCTTTCCAACCTCTTTCGAATTGTAGTCTTCCTGGCTACGTCAGCCCAGATGCTAGCCGCATACAGTATTGTAGGCTCCACCACAGCCAGGTATATGGTTCTGATTATATCAGAATTCAATCCCCAATGTGCTCTGGCCGCGGTAGATACCACCTTGTAGAATACTGTCGCCTTCTTGATAGCGCCATCCAGATGTTGGTTAAAGTTCAAGTTCTTGTCGATGGTCAATCCCAATATCCTTATGGAGTTTTCTGGTTGCAGCTCTACGCCCCCCATTTTAATGACCGGTTGAGCGTACTTCAACTTCCGAGTCATAACCATGAGTTGTGTCTTATGAGCTGCAAACCTTAATTTTACGGATTTCCCCCAGCGAAGTATTTTCTCTAGTGCATCGTTCATCCTGCATTCCGCAAGTCCTGCGCTCCGACCCGCCGCTATGACAAGGATGTCATCCGCGAAAGCCTGAACATGCACTTTAGGGTCGAAATCAAGGCTGAAGACCGGGTCGAGCAGGACGTTCCAGAAGAGGGGGCCACAGGTCGATCCCTGTATGCAACCTATGTTGTTGATTCTGGTAGCATTACACCCTGCAAAACGCAGATCCACCTGCCTATGGGAGAGGTAGCTTCGTACTAGGAGAAGCATGTGGTGGCTGACCCCTTTACGTTGTAATTGGTCCATAATGGAAGGCCACCATGCACTGTCGAAAGCTCCTTCTATGTCTAAGGACGCCACGACGACGATATCACCCGCGCGAATATGGTCCCTCATGAGTTGAACGGCGTCATAGAGGGCATCCTCCGTTCCCCGGTGGGGGGTAAAGCCGTATTGGTGTCTGCTCATGACGCCTTTTTTGTGGAGTTCCCATGAGATTCTTCTGGTGAAGAGCTTCTCCAATGCCTTCCCAAGAACCGGTAGTAGACCAATAGGTCGATAGGCCTTTGGGGCCGTATAATCATCTTTGCCAGGCTTCGGGATGACCACTGTTATGGCTTTCTTCCACTGAGTGGGAAAATAGCCCAGCGCTAAGCATCCGTTGTATATGGCTAATAATGTTCCGGGAAGGCACCGAAAAGCTCGCTGGCAAATGTCGGCCGTAAAGCCATCGTCGCCTGGCGCCTTTTTTGGGCTAATTGAATAGAGGACTTCTCGCACCTCCTCTTCCGTGAAGTATTCCACTGATTCTGTTTGAACTGCTTCTTTAGCCTGCCTAATACGTACCTCCACGCTCTCCCTCATCTCGTGCTGACTATCGTCATCGTTCTCCCGGATGTCTCTGGGGTAAAATGTGTCGGCAAGGAAATTTGCTGACTCCTCAGGACTCAATATTGTGCCATGCGGTCCCCTGATCATGGACTCCTGTCGACAGTTACTACATTTCTTAAGTATGCGGTACATTGAACGCCACATATTTTCTTTTTCTTGTCTGGCACAGAGCTCCTTCCAGCTTGTTGTGATGGCCATCTGAATACTGTTCTTATATTCTATTTTTAATTCTAAGTAGCGATCCACTACGTGCTGTTTTCTAGTCGGATTCGCGAACTTAATCTTGCGCCTATGCTTAATCAGCTCTTTTTTTTTATTTGATAGTTCCTCTGTCCACCAAGGACAGGTGTTACGCTTTTTGTAGACGCTGATTGCAGGGATAGACGATTCACAAGCCTTCCCAATGGCTGTGGCTAGACTTCTAACACAGTCATCCAAGTCTGCTTCTGTGCCAGGCGGTGTCATCACTTCCCCTGTTATGCCCAGGCCCCTAGCTTCCGTTTCCAAGGCTTCTGCAAATTTATCCCAGTGAGCCTTTGCCGTGTTATACTTACGGGTGGAAGATGGAGCAATTTGCTCATGTTCTTTCCTGCTATTTTGTATCTCGAACAGGATAGCGTTATGGTCCGAGAGTGTGACCATGCTCTCGTTAACTTCCCAGCTGACTACCCTGTTAAGCATACTGGAGCTACACGCTGTAATATCCACGTAGCTTGTACACAACGTCTCCCCCCGAACTGTGCTGAAAGTCGGTGTATTGCCTCTATTCAAGATATTTAGATCAAAGTGGGCCAGGAACTCGTTAAGAGATATTCCCCTTGCGTCTTCTGCTGTGCTACCCCACCAATGACTGTGTGAATTTACATCTCCTGCTAGCAGCAAGTGCTCCACTCCCATCTTAGGAATGTAGCTCTGCAATTGCTGGAGATAGAAGTCAATTGGTGTGGTGCCTTCTAGGTAGACGTTGATCACTCCCAGTCGCAGATCGTCGCACTCTACTGCCATACACACAATATTCTCAGTAACGAGCCCCTGGTCCACCGAGACCCGAATTTCTGGATCTACAACTACGACAGCCGCCTTCACTGGGTTATCCTTTGACGTGCCAGACTTTTGGATAACTCTGTGCCGTGAGCTCATGTAGCCCTTACTCCCTACATATGGCTCTTGGATCAAAACCATCCTAGCTCCCACCGATTCGGAGGCGTTAATGCACTCCTTCGTGGCTGCATACCCTCTGCCAAGATTGGCTTGAAGGAATCCTAATCCTCTAAGTTTTCGGGTCCTCTCTATTTCTGTGTCGTTGCCTTTAGCAATATAGGACCGAATGACGTGCTATTCGGTCCCACTTTTGCCAGTTCGGGCATTCGTTCGAGTAGGCTGGGTGGTGTTTTTCCCTCAAACCTTGAGAGTTGCAGTGAGAACAAAGTGGCGCACCGTTCCTATTTGTGCATCCCCTGGTTTCGTGAGCACCAGAGCAAAATCCGCACACCGTAGTGCCCCTGCAGTCCCTGGCGGTGTGTCCAAA
>DWSZ010000021.1:0-10116 GCA_018237265.1 Emesis lacrines
TATATACAAAGCTTGAAAAATACGGCATTAGAGGAAAATCGTTAGATTGGATAAAGAGTTATCTAGAAAATAGGAAATAGGAAACGTCTTTATTTAAAATATGTTTAGAAGACGAGGATATGGTACCGGTACGTGTATGGTTGCCAACTATACTGTTAAAAACAGTATTATACTGTTTCGCTACATTCTACTTTTTACTGTTCAGAAAAAATAAAGTATACAGAATACTGTTTTCAGCATCAACATGTCGAACACTAAACAAGTTTTTATGTTTTTTAGTTTTATCGTTTTGGAAAAATATCTATGAAAAATTTATTGTATATAAATAATATAAATTTAAAATCATTCTTAATAATGTTATTAATTTAATACATTTTTTGAAAATTTAAAAAAACCTTCAACGCAATAACCTAAGATTTTCCCATCACCAATTTTCTCATGAAACGAAGCTAAGAACACTCTTGATAAAGTTATCAATATTCTCGTTCAGTGCACATTAATTCGAGACCCCACTCGAGTATATTTGCAGATTCGGTTATTCTTCCCCTCTTTCAATCCTGACAATATTTAAATGGCTCAACCGATTATCATCGAACATATGCAAGAACACTCACACGTAAATCATCTTATTACAAAAAAAAAACTAAATTAAAATTGCTTCATCCGCTCGGGAGCTATGATGCCACAGACAAACAGACAGACACACATCAAATATATAACACCCCTCTTTTTGCATCAGGAGTTAAAAATTGCACGACCCGGGAATCAAGTTGACTGGACCTCATGTTGGGTAAATGAGGTCACGGGTTTGATTCACGGGTCTCCTCTTCTAATCCTACTCTGACACAGGACCATATACTTGTATATTTGTAGTGCATATGTTTAGATAACTAAGATTAGTCTTTTTTTTTATTGTAAAATTATTTACAATTATTGTTCTTTAGCAGTTTCTACTATTATACAGGGTATCAAGACAATTCCGAAACAAAGAAGGTAATTTCTGCAGATAATTGATTGTTAGTTAATTATTTTACTATTTATTTATTTGCTAGAACCTGGAATAGTCTTTAATTTTAATTAATACGTCAACCAGTTTTTAAAACAGTATTAAATTTTTATGTTTTGTCAAAAAACAACAACAGATGACAGTGTGCCCCTATAAAGGCCACGAATAAGTTGGTCATAATAGTATGTCCTTTTTAATAGCCTTTATTTTACGTATGACAATGCTAAATAAAATAGAACAAGATCCATTTGAAAACCAAAATATGTAGTAACATCAGCCTTTTTTTAAGAATTTTAATTTTACAATCTAAACTGACATATTGTAGAACTGCGCCATTTACGCAACAAATAAGTAAATCCGGTATCAGAACTCGACAATTTTTTGATAAAAAAATCTAGGTATTTTATACCTTTGGTTAATATCGATCTGCATGGAAAACTTAGAAAAACTAATGAACTTGTGTTCTGTTTTTAATGTACTCAAAGATTGTTTAATTTAAGCAAAGGCAGATTATGAATGCAAACTAACTCTGGATGCTCTTAGCATAACTTAGAACATATTGCTTCTAATGAAAATATTGATTATTAAAACTTTAGTAGAGAGTTGTTATTACACACAGCAGTCCAAAAGTGATTTTTATAATCATTATTATTATAACAAACAAGATGATCAATTGTTATAATAGATCGATCAATAATTAGATTTGGAACAAAAACGTTTATATATTGTCTTGGCGATAGGATTGCCACCTATCACATCAAGGTACTAGACCTTGGCTAGTCGTGAGTGTGGCTAGCATACCTGCTGATTAATCGTGGATGTACTAGCACACTTCTGCCTACCCCTTCGGGGATAATAGGAATGATGGTACTTTTTTTACTCTATATTGTCTTGATTAAATGTGTGATTGTTGTTGTTGATATTGTCTTAATGAGTAAAAAGTTACTAGAATCTAATCACATAGGGTCAGGGCTTGTCGCTGTTGTGTTTCTGCTTGGAGAGTAAGGTAATCAGTATACTTATGCATATGGCATTTCAACCTGGTCACACGTATAGCAACGCATAATTAACATATTTGATGTATACGGGCGATGGTTTTCTCTTTCCATCAAGAAAGCCATCTGCTTGTTTGCTATCCTATGATAATAAAAATAGTTACACAGGTGTTAACATCTTTGGTGATTACAGGCGGTGGTTACCTCTTTCCATCTAGATAGCCATCTGCTTGTTTGCTATCCTATGATATTAAAAATAGTTACACAGGTGACCGCTAATATGAGAGCAACTGTAAATATTATGTTATAAGCGGCCGATGTTGTGACAAAAACATCATCGATAATAGCATGTGATAACAAGTGTGTGACGTGTAGTTTCAAAGACAGAGCTACGTTAACTGCCCCGCATAATCTGAAAAAAGGCGGACAAGTGCACAAGCTTATTTTCTGTTTTTTTAATATAACATAAAAATAAAAAAAATATTTAATATAATAAACCAGCATATGCCCATTGCATTCTCAAGTTTACATTCCACACTATAACATGACAGCGGCAAACACAGAAATAATTGTGACCGAATTAGGGTGACATGCTAAGTATCTTTTAAATGTTACAATGTTATTCTGAAGTTTAGGCTTTGCTCTCCTTTTAGAAACTGCCAGAAAGAAGGTTTTTCAGACACAGATATAATTACAGAAACCTTGATTGGATGGTTATTGAGATTGCTATTAAATAGAAAAGTACATATCTAGTAGCATACTCTATCTAATTACTGTCCCTCAACCTTACTGACGATTCAGGTAAAGATTTCATCTCCGTTTCATTTAGCATTTATCGGTTAGCATTAGTGGCAAATTTTTTTAAATTTTATTTCTCACATTATTTTTTTGTTTGATAAATCAGATGTTACAATATTTAATAATAATGATATGCGCACAATACAGAATAATTTAATTTTTCATAGATTTAGAATATCAATATATTGATAAATTGACATGATGCACGTGTAATAAATACTTTACAGGCGTATTTAGTTACTAAGTAAAACATTTTTTCGAATATGTTTTCGTATTTATGAAAAGTAATTAAAGTGGTGGAAATGAGACTAAAATACAGAAACTTGATAGGTTTCCGATGAATTTCCTAAAACTAGCAAGCTGATGAACAACTACAAATTAGTCTCACGATCCAATGATACGACACTGGTCTTTGATTTGTCTCCAATACGAGTAAATTATCGTACCTTTACCACGTATTGGTATGGGACACAGACGAAGATGTCGATGAAGAAGAAAACAGTAGCAATTCTGAAATGCAGTTTGTAAAAGGCAAACTATTGGCCAAACATGTCACTACGTTTGTTAAAACTACCGGGTGGTAGATTTCTGTACGTAGCAAATTAGTGGTACTCCAAAAATGATAGAAATATGTGCAATTTGTATGGAAAAACAAGTTAAGTAGAAAGTAAATTTGTAAATTTATCAGTCGACCTTTTTTTCCATACTAGAGCACGAAAGTAATTGGAGCCGAAGATTATGTAACAGCAGTAGAAAAACTCATCCAGTCGTTAGACGTAGATATTCTCGGCCCCTATTATGCTTTTACAGGCGTAGGGAAGTGATATGGGGCCCCTGGGCTACAGAGGCCCCTAAACGTGTTCGGGCAAAAATTTGTAAAATGTTATCCACAACACAACATCAGTTATACTCACTTCAGCTATGGATGATATACGGCCCTTTTCAATGTGCTATCTATCAATAGATTCACCTATCTTCGGTAGAATTTTGACTCATACCCTATGGAAAATTCAATAGAAGATAAGCAAAGCTATGACTAGATAGCATATTGAAAACGGCCACATTTGAAACATTCTCTATGGAAGATCCGTCAAAATTCAACTGAAGATAAGCAAATCTATGGATTTGTGTATAATATAATTGAATTATTTGGCTAGCTTAATTCCTAGGAGGAAGTGATAACTAATAAATTTATAATACCTACTACCGTAGACATCAGCCCCGCTTTAGTAACTTCCATTTGTTTGGACACCCTGTATATATGCTCTACCCTATACAATGTTTTCAGAGCACAAATTTAAATAGTAAAAAAGTCTCAGATAGACTAAGATTGTATATTTTGTACAATGTAGTACTACAAATGTAGTTTAATGAAATCACAATTTTTATAAGTAGCTAGAGGTTAGTTATTGTACTCAGCTATATAGACTTTTTCAAATAAATCAAATGTCCATAAAAGTTATCCCAATAAAAATTAACCTTATTCAAACAAATAAAATTCAAATCAATTTCTCTACAATGTTGAAGGCAGAAGCTATTATTAATATTATAAAAAGGTTTTTAGGTTAAAGTAGTTTTTACAGTAGTGGTTAGAATATGCGGCTTAGAAAATTAGTTACCAGGTTCAATCACCGGGTTGAGAATGTTTTTGGGCTATCCACAACAGATAATTTAATTTAGGAGAATAGAAAAAAAAAACTGTTCTATTTACCACACAATACTATACATATACAGAAAATAAGGTCAGTGTGTAGGAAAGGGTGCGCAAGACAGGAGGAATTAAAAAAAAAAATCAATCCTAAATTTAACACCCCTTTTTTATTGCACCATTGGGTGGCGGGGGTGAAGAACATCAACTTTAAATCAGGTCACTTTGCTCTGAGCTTATTCACCTTGGTGCAGGGGGGTTATAACTGAAACCCATCTTTCATTTACATTCGAGAAAATCTTATTATCTAAATATATGAAATGCAAAGGTGACTGACAGATTGACTGCTTTATCAATGCACAGCCCAAACTATTGGACTGATTGGGCTAAAATTCTGAAGAAGGCTGACTTAAAACTATCAAACAATTCCAAACATCAAAATAAAAAAATGTTATTTTTGTAACAAACTAAATAAGCACAAAAAGTTACTGAAAATGCAAATCGGTTTTTGGTTGTGTTGGTGATTTGGGTCATTGACCTGGCGTGCTCTACTGACCTACATAATTACTAATTACGAAGGTCACTATGTACACCGTGCAAGCGCACGCACCTCTCATGCGTATTTAGTTTCAACCGGTTTTGACATCTACAAACTTAATTTGTCAGTTTTGTACCTAATAAATTATCTAGTTATTGACACAGAATATAGTACTACATATTGAGTTTGTTCACCTTGCGGGGTAAAATCAAGCATCTTATACATCGGGTTCAAAACATCAACAATAGAAACTAGAGTCCTGTGACTAAACTATTGGGTATTTTTAATTGAAATTTTGTAATCAGACTAATAACATAATTAATTATACCATATTTTATTTACTGTTGCATTAAATTCACCACACTTATTGTCTTGCACAGACGGGCAAGTATTGAAGCTTTTATCCTTTTCATAGTATAAACATCTAATGACGTTTAATTTACTCTGACATGTTCTTTTTAAAAATGCCATTTTGATTTTTGGGTTTATCAACATTTAAAGAATAGAATAAAATACACACTTTTTGTTTAATATGTTTTGGATCCAAACTTATATTTAATGGGTTTTGATTTTCATCCCCCAGTTCAGTGGGGAATGACCTCAGAGCAAAATCACCTTATTAAAAGTTGATGTCCTTCACCCCCAAAACTCCATTGTGCACTAAAAAGGGGGTCTTATATAGGGTCGAAATTTTTAGTTGAAATTGCTCTAAGTCCAAGTACGCTTCTATTGGTCTTCGGTTTTCATCCCCTAGTTCTGCGGGGAAAGACCTCTGAGAAAAATGATCATGACAAAAGTTGATGTCCTACACCCCCTGCATCCCTAGGTGTTTCAAAATGGGGGTCTTATGTAGGGTCAACATTTTTCGTTTACAACAAAAAAGTCCCAGATGCCTTTGTGATGGGTTTTGGTTATCATCCACCAGCTCCATGCTGAATGAACCCAGAGCAAAATGACCTTATTAAAATGTGTTAAATGGTGTTATATAGTATTTTTTTTTTAAATACTTCTAAGCAACACTTAGCAAACTAGAAATACTTAATTGATATTCGTATATACATATCTTCACGCCAAATCCCTTAGGGGGTAGGCAGATAGGTAACTTAATTGATGTTCATTACTTTTATCAAAGAAATGAAAGATATACCTAACTAACTGGACTTAAGTTTTTAATTGTAAAATGTGAATTTAACTGAAACTTTACTTACGGTTAATACTTTTCCTAGTTCTAAATTAGTCTGGCTAAATTAATTATTCTCTTGGCAGGCTTTTACTATAGTCATCTCATTTCAAACAAAAAGGTAAGACCAATCTGTCGTCAAGTTTAGACAAATGATAGTTAACTCACCGCAAAATATATAATCACAACCATGAAAAAAACCTCGGAATTCTTATTATAGAATAGCACCATAATTTTATACTATAGGTAACTAAATAACTTACCGAGTTTCGTCTAATGGAAAATTGGCAAAAAACCCGCTTCTATATTTTTCCATTATACCGCAGATCTCACATTTTCGAGTTCCTGTTTTGGTACCCATTTTGGTATCTACAAAGCAGTAGTTTATTTATTATTCACTAGTCACTACAATCAAAATTTAACACGTGCTAATAAAAACCGTTTTAACTTTTACTGATCAATCATTTACCTTTGTCTACATTAATCTCTACGTGAAGTTTTTGCTAAATATAAAATATGAATTAAGGATAAAAAAATACAATTAAATAAGGTGTTAGCTGATTAATATACAAATTTTCCAAACAATAATCGTGATGATAACTTATAATTCGTTGAAAATGGCGTTTTGAACACAATTCAAATGAAAATGAACGACAATGACAGCATTTATTGTCATAAATGTCACTTTTGAAATTGACGGCAACTTTGGAAACAACAATATATATCTCTCTCTTTCTTTCTATTACGTCAATTGCTAGAACTCAAGTATCCCATACTGTAAGGTACCTCAAATTGTACCTCGAAGCGGTTGCGTCAGACTGCAAAGAATGAAGCAAACAATGTTGCCACTATTTAAAAACGGAAAATGCTAAACTTTGCCCTGGATTATGCTAAAAATGTGCTAAATAATTATTAAAACTGCTAAAAAAATGTTAACTCGTAAGTCTTGACAAATAAATTATTTTGAAGAAAAAATAATTAGTAAATAACAAAATCTGAAAATTATTTTAAAGTAAATTTAATCACACAAATCGAATAATATATTTAAATCATCTATCTGTTCTTCGGGTGCAACTTCCGATGTTGATGGTCCACTTTCAGAATCAATAGTTATGGGTACGACAAGTGATTCCTTGATCCCTCTTATTTGTTTTAAAACATCTTCGGGAACTTTGTATGAATGACAAGAGGTACCCGATCTCTTAAGGCCATATCTAATGTGCAGAATTGAGTTAAGGGTATGTAGTGACATACGATTTCTTAATTTTGATTTTATTATATTCATTTGACTGAAAACTCGTTCAATATCTGCATTTGAGTGTGGCAAAGAAAGAATTGATATAGCCAAAGACGCTAACTCCAAAAAAGGATTATTATCTGCTGCATCTTGGTAGCCATAAACTTCCGACCAAAATTCGACCGTCGAACATTTATTTTTCCAATCTATATGCCCAATATTTCTCCATTGTCCAACTATACGCTCAATATCATGGCTATGATATCCAAATTCTTTTGCAAGCTCTGTAATTGGCGGTTTTGGTTCTTTTAAAGTTTCTCGTACAGAAATCATATTCATCGTTTGAAGAACTTTCACATTTACTGGCAACCTTGATCGCATTTCTTGGATAAGTTTTAGTGTGAACTGCTTACAACGATGCCGTAGGTTACGTTCCACTTCTGGCAAAACATTATATTCGGTCAACTTTAGCTCAAAAGCATACCCCATATATGGAGATGGATCTAAATATTCTTCAATATTTGTAGCAGTCAATAAGTCAACACAAGCTGTAGGCCTTATGACTCGTCGAGCAACTGATTCTACCACTTCGACCAAATCCTTTAGCAGCTTGGTTGGATCTCTCTCATTGCTTTCAAAATGCTTGTTTACTTTTTGCACTTCATCTAAAATAGGTAACAAATATAGCAGGTATAAATGATTGACAGGATCTTTATACATAGAATAAAGCATTTCGGCCATATAGCAGTTTTCGGACTGTTTAACAATTTCGAAGTGTGTTTTGAGCTCTAACCACTGATCAATAATGCTGCGAACAGCAGGTTCTATCGATAACCACCGCGTACTGCACACTTGAATTATTTTTAAGGGTTCTTTTCCGTTTATAGTTTTATATAGCTCCTTGTAAAACAATTGTCTATTTGAGGAATGGCTAAACCAGTTATATGTTTCACGGATTAAAAATTCAATATTTCGTGGAAATGTTTCTTGAGATGCATGTGAGATGGCTAGTTGTAAAGAATGGCAAACGCATCGTACCAACACTAGATTTTCATTTCCTATCTCAGTTTTCAGTAGGCTGTGAACTCCGTTATTGACACCAGTCATAGTACTGGCATTGTCAGTTCCTATTCCTATTAAATTTTTAATATTTATTTTATGCTCAATACATAGGGTCTTTAGGCTCTTAACTATAGCATTCGCTGTTCCATTTTCTATTTCAACCAATCCTAAAAATGTGGTAACAATCTTTTTATCAGAACTACTATAATATCGGATTGATGTGCCAAGAATTTTCGTAACTGAAATATCGGTTGATTCATCAACTAGAATACTAAATTTATTATTTCCTATATCTGTAACCAATTGTGATGTGAAGTGTGGTGCCAGAGCATATTTAATGATGTTGGTACATTTCGTTCTGTGTAATTTAATATCTGCGCATCTGCTATCAGAAAATGTTTTTTTACACATTTGGGACAAGTGGTCCACTGTTAAAGTAGAGGTATGTTCGCATACAAAAAGTGCAAGTGATGACTCAGCTCTTTGGGTGTCAAGTTGAATCTGCATCCTTGGGAATTCAATTCTGCTTTGACATTTCATTGGCGCAGCATATTTCATATGTTTTGATGTTGAAATGTGTCGCTTCAAACAATATATTTTAGCTATTATGGTACATTTACAGTATTTGCAGTAAGCTTTGGTTGTATCATCTTTGGCTCCGGTAAGCCAGTCTTTAAACTCGCTCATCTTTTCCCATTCTTCCCGATAATGTTGCTCATATTTAGGAGGCATAGCATTAATTCACTTATAATATAATTATATATACTAACACAAGCAGTAAGTAAATGAATAATTCAAATGAGATGTTTACCAACACAGTACGCACAGAAAACTAAATTAAATAAGATCTCTAATTATTTGTCGTTTGTTCAAACGAAGTTCGGGAAAGTCCCTAGATTCGATTGCAGAGTTACCATACTAAAAGTAATCTCGGTAATAATCGAGTTACCATAGTAAATAACAATTTTATTTTAATTTTAAATATAGTAACGTATCCGTTTATGAATATATTTAAGTAAATGTTTTAGACAATAGTATTTTGGCAATCAAAGTGCTAAAAATATGCAATATGCTAAGTCCATTAATTTAATGCTAGAAGACTTATAAATATGCCAAATTTAGCACTAAAAATGCCAAAACAGCAACACTGCGTACCGCACCGTTCTACAGAAAATGTGCGCGAAACAAATAAAACGTTTGTCCCAACGCGGGCTAACGCAGATGGCGCACAATTTAAACCGCCAGAAGTATTATTGTTCTGTAATCTGCATTCATTAGTGATGCACGTAACATTCACGGTATAATACCACGGCGCTAGAGATGGATGTATCTACGTGAATACAAGATAGTATTAACGTAGATACATCGATCAAATATATAATAGATAAATACGTAGATCAATCGACGAAATAGTCCAGTAATTTATGATACTTCCAAGCCAGAATATCAAGATAATCATTTAAAAAGAAAAATGTGGGAAGAAATATTTATTCCGTTCCTATTTGGATATCTATGAGACCTAAGAAAGACAAAATAAAATACTTATATTTATAATAAAAATTGGTCCGGATATTGTTTCAGAATTGAATGTTTAATAGGAAACTAGAACAGTTTCATATTAAACATTCAATTATCTCTCCAAAAGCATAAGT